>MU159829.1:791427-893604 GCA_015888305.1 Antheraea pernyi | reverse complement strand
AGGAATGCCACTGGGAATGTGGAACTGAATGCTCCTAGACATGAACCCTGCGGTAAGAAATATTAAAACCTGTAATATACTTTATAACTTTAATCATGGCAAGTAATGGTCCCATGTTTCAGACTTAGCAAAACCAGTAATAGTTTTTTAGGTACAATAAAGTCCCAAAGCATGTTACCGATTTACCGGACTGTAAATGTAAGCGCCACGTCAAACGGGTTTTAGTTTCAAAACGATATTATAGAGTGGATCAGTATGTGAATAGTAGTGATGTCTGGAATTGACTCCTCTCTGTGCATCCACTAAAAGCTATTGTATGATGTATTGGAAATATATGTTAAAAACATATACCCGATCGAGTTTCTTGCCGGTTCTTCTCGATGACTGGGTTGTTTTCCGAACCGGTGGTAATCTTTAACGTTCATAAGTCCCTAAACTGAATAAAATATTTTTGATTTGATTTGAATGCTCAGTAGAACAGTATTTCGATTAGTGGGCACGCAAATATATATATTTATTTCATACCAGTTCCCAGCCCCGGCTTCGCACGGATTGTTTTAACGAAGAAAATTACACTACACTGTACAGTACGACCATATAATCAAATAAAATGGATACATAACGACAATCTGCCAATTCAGTCAATATTGTTTGAAGATCTCCCAGTATATCGTTTCATTTACTCACTCACATGTTATATTTACTCACATTTTCAAACAATTTCTAAGAAATAAATCTTTTGATAATTACAAACACATCAAAAATGATTTAACGAAGTAGATACAGCAGTCCTGATACGTTAACATACATTTAACAATTTGTTTTTTTTTTTAAATTAATTTATCGTGATATCTTTTTAGATTCTAGACTACGACTAACCGGCACGTATACATCATTTGGAGGGGGTGAGGGAGGATAAATCCCAATCATCCCTCCTTCTGTATACGTGCCTGACCACTAACTACTAGGAGTGTCGAAAATTTGGTGTTATTTACTTCGTTAGTATACCCGTGCGAAGTCGGGTCGGGTAACTAGTTTAATTTAAAATGATTAAATATTAACAAAACTATGGTTTTAATAAGCGAATACGCGTTCAGCGATGTGTATTTCCTTGCCATAAAGAAGTGGGGCAAGCGGTGTTCGCGCATTTTTTTCCTGTATGTATAAAATATAATGTGAAAATAATAATTGTTCATAATAATAATGTAACAATAATTCAGTAATATTTGGAACAGCAACTCGACCGAGTCAAATAAAATATGAATAAAATTAAACCAACCAAAGCAGGTTTGTGTCTCTCTATCTCTGTCTTGAGGTACTTTCTGTCGTGCGTCAACGTTGCATCGGTTCCGAGAGTGTACAGCGATCCCAACATTTTATATGACGCCACTTGAATCTCATCCACTGAAACAAAACGGATTCGTAAATATTATACACATTGAATAGATGAAGTTTATGTAACCGCAACATATAATTTTCCTTTTTATTACACGATTCCGTGAATTATTGAAAAATCGGTAATAAAATTCAAAAGCGTATAAAATATATTTATGGGTGATTGTAGAATTATTTACTCGAAATTTTAAATGTGGTCTTACATTTGTTATATTCAAGTATTTTTAGTTTTAACTCATGCTATTCAGGTAATCTTTTAAATGTTTTTATCTAGTATCATCCCGCTTTTGAGTGCATTACGTTAAATTGACAGTAAAGCTTATGGCATTTTATTGATTTACGAATTTATAAAGAAGTAATTTTACAGGAACGAAATAGCGAAGAGAGAAGGATTTATAACAGAGATGAAAGTATTTTTTCCGATGTCATTAGGAACATATCAAGAGTCAATAATGTATTACAAGAATTGATAACAAATTATGAACATCTACAAAAAATATACAAATCAGAAGAAAACATGGAAAAAGATTATTCGACAGATGAAGAAATTGACGAAGTATTTAAAACAACTAATAGCGATAGGAATAAAAGAGGCCGATATATAAATAAATCTAGAGATAAATCAAAAGAACTCAACATTTTTCCAGCTACACAGATCATTTGGTCAGATGATGATGGAACTGACGATGATTCTGTTGAAGAACCCAAAGAGAACAATGCTCACAAATCGAAATCAAATAAGTCTGAAATGGAGAGTATAGCGACAGAAATAAAGTCTACTCCAGTTAAGAAAGCAGAAGTTATTCTAGAAAATACATCTGATGAATTTAAAGAAATAAAAGAATATGAGATTGATGAAACACCAAAAAAAGACAAAGTATCGTTTACTGATATAAGTAAAAAAAATAATACTAAAATTAAAGATGAATTACAGTTTGCAAGTATAAATAAGCGGCCTAAAATGAAATTAACAAAGAAAACTTCAAAGAAATTAACAACTAAGAAAATAAGTAAAATTATAAAAAAACCACAATATTATAACGACAGTAAGTCTGATAATGTCTCAAGCGAGAGTAAAATTACGAAGAAAATTAAAAGGATAGTTTATTCCGAAGCGTTTTCACCAAAAACCATTTGGAATGAAATCATACAAAACAAACCGATACATCTGAAAGCTCAGGAGGAAATGTATGCTACTAAGAAACGTAAAGACAGGGAAATCTTTGAACCGCATTTAAGAAGCGTCGATGGGGAAACGGCGCTTGTTCGTTTCAGTAAGCACGAGGTAAAGAAACGTACAACTTATCATCATCATCATCATCAGCTTGTAAGAGACCCACTGCAGGGCCATAAGCCTCTTCCCGAATCCCCCTTCACAACTTATCTTTGAAGCTTAAAGATACATAAACGGGTACCCGGTCAAGGCCAAAGACACACAGTCACTCACTTTTTAGCAGTTGTTTACTAAGAACTTATTGCTGAGACTGATTTGATGTACATTTTAGGACCAAAATGATGACAATTTAATCAAGGGCATGCAAATTGAATTACCTAACCTCAAGGTCTTTCGTACCATAAAAAAGCACCTCCATTTACAAATACTCTAAAATTCCACCACTGTAAAGGCTTTTTAACTAAGCCCTTAAGTTTTGCCCGTTACCCATTCCACTATTCGCGAGTAGATAACTAAAAACACTAACGTATGAACATTGGTAGGTGTACTTTAGTCCATTTGTTGACATGTTTTAAATGTCGTATTGTACTTAAAACCAAGTAAAAATAATGGACAGATAGAATAAATCGCTATTATAATAAAATAAATAGATAAACATATTATGAAGAACAAATGTATATTTTTACTATTTCAGAATTTAGAAAAACAAGAATCATCACAATCGATAGATGAAGAAGCTAAAGATATGTTAAAAACTAATATATTGCGGCATGCTTATGGTGATGCTTGCTTAAAAGTCGTAGTTAGGAAGTGCTATGAGGTAATAATCAGATTTCTTATGACTTAGATTTGGTTAATAGAACGCTACATAAATATGACAAATCAAATAATAAGCGATGATTCAAAATTAGCTCCGCTGATCCTATTTTAATAACTCCCAGGGAATTTTACATAACATATTTTAATTTTAGGCTTGTAAACACGCGAGCAGAACAGCGTGCATACGTAACTCCTGTAATAGGAAGATAAAACACAAATTTAGGGAATCTGCGAAGAAGGGATGCCTTAACGAATTTAGACCCGCATTTAACAACAATGCTACTAAACAAAACAACATGCGAGCTACGTGTAAGTATTTTATAGTAAACTATAGATTACCAGGAATTTTAAATTCGTCTGCATTGTTTATCACCTTAACAATATATTTTATATACCGAGGAAAATACATAAGCACCACATTACTTTCCTCACTTCTCCACAGCAAGAACATACACTGAACGCGTCGTGCTATAAAAATTGTAGTAACATAAAATTTTAATAACTTTATATGAAACTTGCTTCTGCCTGTGACTTCGTCCGCGTGGAATAGATACTTTGGGCCAACGTTAACACGCAGCGGACCTCTTAAAAGGAAAAAAACGATTTTGAAACATTCTTCCTTGGTGCTCCACTCCTATTGGTCTTAGCGTGATTATATATAGCCTAATCGCGGACCTGGCGGACGTTGTCCTGCCTTGATAATAAAAAAAATCCTAAAAGTCAACCGCAACGCCACCTACCGGGTCCAATTGTGAATCTAAACCATTCTCGGATCCACTGGAACACGCACACAAAGTTTTATTAAAATCGGTCCAGCCGTTTAGGAGGAGTTCAGTGTCATACACACGCACAGAAGAAATTTATTTATAAAGATAGCCGTTCTATACGAAGCCCAAAGGTATGCTTTATGATTTTCTTGGTGAGGTTTTATTGTGAACCCAGTACTTTAGCAGTGATGCGTGTTCATACAAATAGACAGACATTTTTAAAAATGATTGAAATGCATTTTGTTACTTACTCCTAAAATCTATTAAGTACAGACACGTTAGATTCACATTCTTATTATATGCATATGAAGAAGAATATATAGATGAAGCAATCGCGATGTTATTTTAAATTAAGGAACAAGTGTCTAAATGTTAAAAGAAAAAAAAAAGATTGATCGAAATCTATCGAATAGTTTCTAAGTGATACGCGCACAACAGCACACCTTGATATCTTTTTTACATCGTTTCATGAAAGGGTTTCATCTTCAAACAATAGCGTTAAAAATTGCCTTCTAGACATTGAATTTGTAAATTTTTAATTAACCGTTAAGTACTTCTACGAGACTTCTTAAGATCATATTAATCATATATATTAATACGTGAAGCCTAATCTTTGTATCCCTTTTTAACGGTATTGGGCGAACGGATGAACGTGAATCTTGGCATAGTTAAAGTTTATATGGAGAAGTGCAGAAAGCTATTTATTTTATATAAAATGCATTAGAAGTACATTAAATTAATTAAAATATGCATTACTCACACTAATGCTTCAAATTTACACAACATATACACACATGTAAATAAAAAAGACATTTTGACATCTGTCAATAAAGAAACTAAACTAAACTTATCTGTCAATAAACTTCAAAAAGGGTTGTGAAGGAGGTTGCTATGCTCGACTGTATGTATTATTTTACTCTTACGATCCAATTACCCTTTTTCATTCTAAATTCAACTTTAAAAAATCAATGAACTATAGTCGAATGTCGACCTCTGGGCGCCCACTAGTAAGTATAAATCTGTAAATACTTACATTTACATGTCATTTTATTTGCATTTATTTTTCTATAATAGTTTTCATATTTTATATTTTTATAACGGTTTATTATATCTAATATTATATTACTATTACTGAGAAAACTCTGAAAGCACTAATTTTGAAAAAAAGAAACCCAGAAAATGCAGTCCTCGGGAATAGTCTAAAGTTGGCTAGTTTTCTGTTACATAAAAATGGCTATATAACAAGCAAACTATAATCTTGAAGAACTTCGTTTTTAACCAGAACGAAAAATTGTAAGGATTTAAGAGCCCATCAGATTTCGTAACTATATGATTATAATCATAAATACAGTGGTACAACAAATAATCCCAAGGAGGGTTGATGTCAGGCAGGCGGCCGATCGTAAAAATTAAGCCAAATCATATACCATAACATGACAAACATGTTGTACCGACCCTACTTATGTGGGATAAGGGTAAGAAGAAGAATCTGCGTATGATACAAAAACTTTATAAACTGTTCGCACGGTTTCAGCCGATTTCAGTGATGCAACTAGGAGCGGATTATTAGCAGCCTGTCATGCAAATGAAGAACAAAAACCTAAGGTACTATTTTAAACTCCAAGTCTTGAGCGTTAATTATGTAATCGCATTTAATTAACCAATAAATAGTCGTTCTCTCAGAGAACCAACTTTTACATTATACAGCATGACTGGTTAAATAGTTGCAATACTCTCACAGGTTACTAATTACTTGCTTCTTGTTCTAAATCAACTATAAAAATAGGTGCTTAATATTCGACCTAATTATCTGAAGAAATATAAAACTGATATACAAGTCAATATCAGTTGATTCACTCAAAAAGGAACTGGTGTATTAAATGAATCAAGCCCTGTCGCGTACTCCGGTTCCTTAGTTCCTTCGTTTAGTTCGATCGTGTGGCGTTCCCACAATAAGCAGTTACGTAATGATTGACCTTTAAAAGCGCCCCTTGAATTTTGTTCATTGTATCTAGGTGTGATTTTTTTAGGTTGAAAAGTATCGTTCCCACACTTTTAAATGTTTTGGAGCAAACTCTAACTGAGGTTCTCTTTGTTGTTTATTATTATTTGTTTTGGTATTATTAAACTTGACCATGAACTACCCCACGACTGATGGGTTTTAACTTTAAACATTCACCTGGTATGTGTACGTTCATTGCCTTTAGTGACACAAAATTAATATATTTCTTACAAATAAATATAACTCTTACAGTGGTACGTTAAGCGTATCTCTAACTTTCGGACCAATTAAGAAACTTCTGGTTGTTAGGTTAATAAAAAAAATGTAACGAAAAGTGGTAAAGAGAACAATATATTTTACAGCTAAGAGTCTTGAAGAACGAAAAAAAATTTGTAAGCCCGAATTTGGGCGCAACATCCAACAAGAAACTGGATATCCTCAGGGATAGATACGAGAGGGCTTGCAGACGGGCTTCAGCGAAGAAATGCGTCACTGTCTGTAACTACGCCAGCAAAACAACTTGCGATACTTATGCCTGCAGTAAACGCTTGAAGACAGCCTATAGGACGTTCTGCGGGAAACATTGCAGTATTGCCTATGAGGTAGGACGCTGGAAGTCATCCAGTGAAAGTGACGCTACTAGTTCAGCAGATAGTAGTAGTTCTGATACATCAGTTACCCATATATAGTACTATTTGTACCACGTAAATTTTTTGTTAATACCGCGCTCAAACTAATTGCTTTACTGTTGACTGAGGAATTGTAGAAGATTATTAAACGTTCACAATATTGTAATATGAACTAATCTATATACAAAGTGGCAGAGCCAAAACAGTTAGGTACACGTTCCTCTTTTGTTTCTCAGCCGATTTTCTTTATTTGTATTTATTTAGTACACAATGACGAGCTTCAGTATTGCCAATAAAAAGTACACGGAAACAATTCGTTGTATTTTGCAGATCTATTATAAGTCTGTAGTGTAGTTTAACCTCATCCCATTTTCACCTTTCCACTACAGAACTACGCGAGCGGGGACGCATCTCCACACATTCACAGTGGTAACCATCCCAGCCGCTCTTGCTGCTAACTGCTAAAGTTCGGAAATTCTTATCTCTGTCGTACAGTGTTTCCTTCTTTTTATGATATCGGGTCTTTCATACGACGTGATCAGGACAGCGTCAACTGCCATCGGTATTTAATATCGACAATCGCTGTGGTTTTCGGGCTATACCGTACTTTCCATCACGTAATGTACAGTCATTTTGCCAAACTAGTATAAAAGAAAAGTTAGTCCCACTTCAATATCAATATCGGTATCAATCATTCGATTCAATATCTATATCTACAAAACAAGAATATTTGTATACTCTTTGGCGAATAAACTTTAAAAAATTATGAATAATGGTCCGATTTCAATAACTCGATGACCATCAGTAGAAATAAAATCTAGTCTATATCACTGAGATAGAAAAATACGTACAACAAACATAGTTTCAGAAATTACCCACTATAACTAGTTCTGACAATAAACCCATGTCTCTAGCAGACACGGAAACTTAGATATCGGTATTGAAAATAGTCATAGAATTTATAAAATTTCGGCATAAGTAATGATTGAAACTAATAAATTACTTACAATTACAACAGTAGTAATAAACAAAAATCTGTTTATATACCAGGTGAAAAGTTAAACACTCGTAGTATTCTAGATTATAACACTCCATGGTCACATTTAACATATAAAATAATAATATCAAAACAAATACTAATAAACAACCAAGCAAACCTAAGTTAAAGTCTGTTCTAAGACTTTCAAAAGTATAAGCACAATGGTAATAGACCTAGGTGCAATGACCGGTGCCGGAAGCTACAATGGGCGACCGGCAGTTAATAACTTTCCATTATAAAACGGACAATAAAACCCTTTATTTTGTTCCTGAGGTTCCCACGTTCCTTTTCAAGTGAAAGTGAAATCACCCGACGGTCATTGACACTGTATAATTTTTGTATTTTTCTAGATAATTAGATCAAATATCAAACACCTATTTTTTAAATTGATTTAGAACGATCGACTGCAGAGTATCGTCCATAAATATTGCTACTGTCTAAACATACATACATTTACGTCTAATAGAAAACAATATATTAAAAAATGTTACGATTTCAATTATACTTTGGAACAATATCGATAGGTTTTGTTATTTCTAGTAAAAATGCCAAGATAATCTACGAGCAACAGAATCCGAAAATTTTTTCGGAATTCGCGTACATTTATCAATTTAAATTGGTAACACTATCGGCTGACGTTGAAGCAAAACAGCGTGAGGAAACCCGAACCTGAGAAATGTTTTTGTAGTACTACTGTATGTGAGAAAACGGAACTGTTGATTTCTCAGAGTTTGAAATCGCCAATACGTCGTGGGCTGGTGTGGTGATTATCCATACCTTCCTTCGGAAAGAGGCCTATGGCGCTGCAGTGGGCCTCTTACAGGCTAATGATGATACATACTATACGAAGTCCCGTAGTATAAATACTTAACTATGCATTTATTCATTTTGGTATACACATACACATATACACATACACACAAATACATACATACGTTATGTTTATTTATTTATACATTATGCGTTAAATACGCAATGGCGGACTTAATGCCGAAGGCATTCTCTACCAGTCAACCATTAGGTGATGCAGAGATAAATGTTGGTAGGTGTAAAAGGAGAAGTTTTTATAAAATTATGTTTAACCTGTTTAATATAACAATATATTAATAAAATATCAACACCGATATACTACATATATACAATACATAAATAAAAGTATAATAAGTCAACATCAAGTACTAAATACAGCATTAACCAGATAATTCTGCTAAATAACACTGGTAAAGCCGACGGTACCCTGACTTTAAAACTGAAACGGTTAGATGACATCCTGATTTTATAAGGAAGCGCATTCCATAGGAGAATAGATTGGATAAAGAAAGAGGAATGTACAAGACCGGAAGTATGGACAGGACAGGACAGTTTTGTTTAACGCGTAACGAAGATATTTCCCTACCATGCCATAAGAGATTACTTCAAATACAATTTTTAATAACGATAACGTAAATTGGTAAATAACACTTCTATGACAGGGAGAGTGTGTAATTAAAAAAAATACTTACGCAATAAATCGGCTCCGTACTCGCAGTTGGCTAAGTGGTCGAACATAGCAGTTAGCACGGGGAGCAGCACTCCATTAATGTATCCCAGCGAAGTGGACGTTTTGAGATGGGTACCGCGGAGGTGTGCGTATTTACCCTGACAATTAAGTAAAATTATGCCAACTAACTTCATTTTTTTTATATTAGAGGGGGTAAATGAACAGGCGGGTCCCCCTGATGATAAGTGATCACCGCTGTCCATAGACACCTGCAACACTAAGGGAGTCGCAAATGCGTTGCCAGCCTATGTTTGGGGTAGGGGGGTGGGGGAAGGGGAGGGGAGGTGGGTATCCGGCGCTTTCACTGACCGAACGAAACGCAACAATGCAAGCACTATTACTTCACGTCGTGTGTGTCGGAAGGTAGTACCGCGGGCGAGCCGACGCATTCATGCTGAAACCAGTAATAGCTTCAGCGTGGCTCTACCACTTACAATAAATCATCTTATCTTCATCCTGTTGGTCCAAAGATACGGTCTTTATCGTATTCCGGAATGGTAGAGTCCTCGTCAACCTTTTAGGCCGTTCTGAATATAGCCTCTCAAGAGTGTAAACACAAGACAAAGTTTAAATATTCTTACAGAAATTATAATCGATTGGTAAAATTGCCCTTTATCTTCAAACTGTCTAGAGTATATAGATAAAATATAATATGTGTTTATATCTTTTCTATACTGCACATCTATATTCAGAGCAGTTAAAAAGTTAGCGAGACCTTTACTGGAGAGTTACTCTTCTTTCATAAAGAAAGAAAGAAATTCTTTATAGTTGGAACAACCATAAAACGAAATTAAATTACACAAACTAATTAGACGGAAAAATAATGCATTTGAAAATTAAAAATAGATGTCCAACAATTGGCGAACCCATCCAGCAAAAATGTGCAAGATAGTAAATAGTACTGCAGCGTTGATTTTCGACGAGAGCCGCCTCCGACCCTCCGAGCTGTGTTCTGTGCCGCGGCGTGGGCCATACCGCGAATTATCGCGGATGTCCCCGTGCCCCGCGCACAAAGCGCCCTCGATACCCCAGGCAGGCGTCGCCGTCTAAGACGGCCGCTGCCCCCGCCCGTCCTCGACCTCCGCCTCTCATGTCTCGAGAGGCCTTCCCGAACCTGCCGGGCACGTCTTGTGCACCGGCAGCGTCCGTACCCGCGACTAGTGCGCCCCCCCGCCCCTACCGGGCCCCTCAGGCCCCGTGGGCTCCTAAACCCGCGTCCCAGCACACTCCCAAACCTCCGGCGGCTAATCCTTCACAGGATGACCCCGCATACTCCTTTTCCCTATCGAGTATTGACTACGCAGGTCAACTACTCATTTTCCACGAGATCTCGGAGATCTCGGCGTACGAAGAGTGCTCTCGTAATCCGCTACTAGGTGCCGTCACGGCAATCCATAGATTTCCAGCCATCGCGGCTACACTACAACGGCTCGCGCGCGCAGCTGTTAAAAAATAAATAACTCAAATAAGATAGAGTAAATCGCGTATTTACGTCTATCTTCCCCTAAAAATAACCGTCAAACAATAATAATAATTTTTGTTATGTCTATTTTTAGACTTCGGTGCCGTCACCGTTAGTAAATTTAAATTCAATCTTATAAAATGCGTGTTGCGCCCACGCTTTTGTAATCGATCCCTATTAGCTCCCGCACACTTCGCGGTTCTCAATAATATCTCGAGCCTAGGTCGTCCCCGCGCGGAGCCCTCTTGATATTATTTTCGCGATACAGTGACTCACCTACATCACTTGAACAGACATATGAGATCATCTCTCTCACACACGTGCACATATATACACATGGTGGGAGGGTTTTGTTTTTTTTTTCCCCCATCGAACTGAATCGAATAGTTTAAGTTCGTTTCAATCCGATATACACGTATTCATTTGTGAATCATGCAATTTCGATTGTATGGTTCACAAATGTATATATGTATGAATAGCTTAGAATAGTTAGCTAGGACAGACGTGTCTTTTTCCAGGAAACAGCCCAAGCCGAGGTGTGCGTGCACCCTTGTGTATGTTACCCAAAACCAAAATCGGCTGAGTGCCCTAAGCGCTCGGCCTTAGTAGTCCGGTGAAGCTGTAAAGACCTTGCCAGGTCAATAGCATAGTCAGTTCGAAAAAAGAAAAAAAAAAAAATCGACGAGAGCCTATATGATGATAAACGGACGTTCAGTCGGTCATATTAATGTTAATACAAAATTTAAAACGAACAAACAAAAACACTTATACACATAACACGTCACGGATGGTCACACTAAAGAGATATAGCTACTGTAACCACAAATTTAAACATTTAGAAATTTAAAGAGACATATTTATTAAAACACAAATTAAGGAGTAAATTTGAAAAGTACTCTACCTACTAATTAGTTTTTAGATTTAGGTTAATTCGAGAAGAAAAACTCAAAGAACAATTATAAGATACTATTACATGTGTTTTTTTTTCTTGGTTTCAAATGTATCGCAGAAAAGTACTGATACGCCGAATTTTTTTAGACGGTAATTATTTCTTTTTGTAAATTAGCTCGCAAATACTACTAATATGTTTTTAGATTTAGGTTAATTCGAGAAGGAAAGCTCATAGGGATACAAAAAAAAAATGAGGAGAGATGTGCTGCGTTTTTGATTCCAAATATATTCAAAACTGTATATCGTACCTTTTTCTTTATTATTAGAGTAAGACATAAATACACGAAACCCTGATTTCTAGCATACTAAAAAAGTTATTGGAAACTGTAGTGTATGCGGTAAAGCATACATACGCTGTCTCGTGTGTTCCCGTGTTGGTAAGCAAATAGTAAATGGCATTGTCATGAGAGCCGCGGGCGCGTGTGGACGATTGTGCTATATTTGCTAATACGTGAGCATTGTCGAACCAGTATCGAACACAAAGGATACCGTACAGAAACATTCAAGAGAAAACTATAATCTTCAAGGTCTAATAACATAATTTTTAACAAAAAAATTAAACATAGACCCTGCCCGCCTTTGACCACAATTAGGTACCCTTTTTTAACTTTTTTTTTTGGATTATTGCATTGTCATCGACCTTTGACAGGTGTGCAAAGTTTGAATTAAATCTGAGCGTTCAAAGTAGGACAAAATCGAGCTCAAAGGGGTCGGTTACATACATACATACAGGTGAAGCTAATAAAAGCGTGTTAAAAAAGGATAACGCGAACTTGCCTCCGGCTAGCGCGGTGCATTTATTATGACACTTTTTTAAACCAAGTATTCAATACGTATTTAACTTTTTTGTAATAACACGGTTATGGTTTTGGATAGTCCAGGGATTAATATAATTAACTATAAATTCGTATGCATATTTTACCTCTTGCAAATTGAGTATCGTGTGACCAAGATCATCAGCTACATTGTTGAAGAACGTCAGCATGGATGTCCTGATGAACTCGGGGCAGTTCTTGACTAGAGATTTGGCGTCTATACCCTTGACCAGTACTTGGAGACAGCGCACTGTGATCCTCACATCAGGACCGAATGCGGCTAACCTGTGGAAGGAAATTAAATTCTCTAAGAAAAAAATAAATTATTACCTGATACCCGTGACTTTGTCTACGTCGTCTATTATCTCAACAATATATTATATTTGCCGAGGAAAATACTATAAGAACCGCTTTCACCATTTCTCCACAAAAAGAAAATATATATCGCTCAACACGTGACGCTTATAAATTAAATGAAGATATCCTGGTACCTTGTTTGATATTTTTTTGAAGTTATACTTCTTTTGACGCGTTAGGGAAAAATGATGAGAGTAAATTTTTACGATGCGCGCGCACACCGTCACGAAAAACCGACACCCTGAAGTTAGCTATAATCAACTATTTCTATTGTAAGTGTCGTTTTTTTTACAAACGAAGAATAAGACGAAAGATAATTTTTTTGTTTTTTTAAATTGTTACGCCAAAGAAGTATAACTTCTAACGCGTGTACATAAGTACACACACACTTTTTTTTTAATTCTGAATAACACCTATAAACTATGTATTCTTAGTTATTAAATATTAATACGATATCTATATACATATAATAAAAGGAAAACGGGATGAAATCTGTACATTAAGTATTTTAAAATACTCTGGCGAGCTTAGAATCAATAACTGAACGTATTTCCATAGTTCTTAAATTTTTTTTCTGTCTGTCCTTTGTATGGGATTTACGAAACCACCTGTGATGCGAATCAAATGCGAGGTCAGCGAGAGAACTGGTAGCAAATTAGTGATCAATCACCGGCTGGTTCGGGGTTCGATGCCGGAGGTCGGCGCCGATGAATTGCGATGGTGCAAAATAAGTTATGGCGATTCGAGGAGCGCGCGATTCCTTTAAAGCGCGACGAGCTTCGCCTACGATATGTGCGATCGAACTGATCCGATGTCACAATCGCCGGGAGCGGTCAACAAACAAAATGCTCCCACCCTCGCTGACCCAATGTTTACCCTAATTGACTATTTACACGGCCGCAACAAAGGGCGAGGCAGATTAAATAGCCCATGTCGAGTTTTAATACACAACACAATCCTATGATTTGGTTGATCACTGTGTTTATAATTAAAGTTTCACGCGGACGTAGTCGCGGACACAGATAGTATGCTATAATATATCTACTATAATAGATAAAATATGATATAAACTTTGGGTAAAAATCTAACTAACTTCGGGCACAAGTGCAAAGTAACTTCCACTGTAATAATTAATTGTGGATTTTCGTAAAATGACGCCTTCATCAATCCAAAAAAAATGGTAATTAAGACATTATGAATCTAACGGATAAGCTCGCCAATGTACGTACTAATATTTGCAAAAAAGTATGAATCAAACCAATACCTGGATCTCAAGAGACTAGCGAGTTTGCAGAAGAGTGCTGCCACCATCTCCTTCTCCTTGAGGCTGGCGGCGCCCACGTTGTTGGTGGCGGTCGCGACTGCTATGAAATAGTTCCGATGCGTCGAGAAATATTTCTCCATTAGCGGTAGTACTACCTAGATAAACATAATTACACATACATATATCATGTTGTTTAGCTTCAATTAATCTCTGGATTCTAAAATGCGTTCTAATGATGGAATCTTTAACGTATATAGAATTTGAATCACAGAATTTCAAAGGCAGGGAGATCGATTAAAAATAATTCTATATACGCCAATGTATGAAAATGTTGTTGACTTTGAAGGCACTGATTGTGGAAGTCTAATCTAATATATGTACAATCGACTTATTACATGAGAATATATACATGTATTTCTCTCAATTGCGGTCCATTATTTAGTTCACAATTTAGTATTTATTGATAATTAATATCAATTAATTATTTTTTTGTAGGTTACTTTCAATGGTCTGCACTTTAACTAAAATACATTTTTATACATATTAAGTACACAGGGATATTTAGTGCTTATGAAAATATTGTTAGGAAAAGTAGCTAATGTAAATATTTAACACGACTATTTAAAATTATCCCGATTACCACAACTAATAATACATTAGCATTATTTATGATTAAAAATTAAATCAATGAAGACTGTTATATTATTCTACTGTTGATTATACGTTCTCCATTATTATTAATGACAATGGTTGGTCGGTGTTATTGCAATATGGGAACAAGCAAGCACGTTATATAATACGTAAGAGTTGTGAAAAGGAATTCACGTTCTTCACGCTCGAATGCATGATACGAACAAGGAATATCAGCATATTCGCATCATTAGTGTGTCGTTACAAATTGCAATATAATAAATAGCAAATGACCTAATAGCAGAATAATCGATAACACTTTATATTGTTTTGTGTAAAATAACGCAATAGCGTATTTCATTAGTGATATATATATATATATATATATATATATTCGTTATTTCCAATCAACTATTATATTAACCAGTTAACAAGCGTACCCAGTTAACTATTATCGGTTACAATTATGTTAGGTTAAGTGTGTTATGGTTTAATGGATCGTCCAGCTTTGATATGTAATGATTGTTGAAATATGAACTACTTTCTGAACTGCACAATATAAAGCCCTGTACGTGAAATTTTATTTAATATACTGCCATACAATGCTATGAACCTAATAGTTTTCAATACAATATATCTATACTAATATTATATAGCTGAAGGGTTTGTTTGGTTGGTTGAACGCGTTAATCTAAGGAACTACTGGTCCGATTTGGAAAATTATTTCAATGTTATATAGTTAATTTATCGAGGGAGGCTATAGGCTATACCATCACGCTACGACCAATAGAAGCGGAGCAACAATGAAGAATGTTTCAAAATCGTTGCTTTTTTCTTTTTGAGAGCTTCTGCTGCGTGTCAGCGTTAGCCTAAAGTAATTCCATGCGGAAGAAGTCACGGGGAGAAGCTAGTGTTTATGATAAAGATGAATACTTCATGGCACTAACGTTATGTACCTTCCTGAAGTATTTTAACTCCGATTTGTGTTGCTTGTAATATAATAATAAAAAAACACAAGTAGTAAGTTAGTTATACATTCTATGGGACTTTTGTAAGTCTATTTACACATTGTCATGCATTGATCACTTAGTAACGGTATAAGACAACATCGCTTTTATTGGCTACTAAAATTACCCTTTGGTCACATACTACTGTAACAACAAACTGTATATGTTTACAGTACGACCCGATAGGTGGTGCTGTTGTCAATACCTCTTTTTTTTAACTAAATTTTTAATTTTATCAAATAAAATAAGACATAACTCCCAATTTCCTTCCATCACCTCTCTATATTTTTTTATACCTATGAGTTATTAAATACTATAGCAGAACAATATCTTTATATCCGGTTCGCTAATATATAGTTTTTTTATTTGGTAAGTGATTTTAATGTATTTAGAAATTTGGTTTGGTAGGTGGTAGAGGCACGCTGAAGCTATTACTGGTTACAGCATCAATGTGTGTGAAACACACACGTGTAGTAACAGTGCACGCGTTGTTACATTTCGTTCAGTCAGTGAAAGCGTCGGATACCACCCTCCTCTCACCCCTCCCCCAAACACAGGCTGGTAACCACTTAGCATCAGGTGTCCCACCAGTTCGTTTGCCTCCTATGATATAAAAAAAAAAAAAAACATGTAAATAAAAAATACATTTTTGGCATCTGTCAATAAAGGACTTCAAAAAAAGGTTGTGAAGGAGGTTGCTATGCTCGACTGTATGTATTATTTTACTCTTACGTTCCAATTACCCTTTTTCATTCTACATTCAACAATGATATTATAACATAATAAAATTCAAAATTTAAAAATCAATGAACTATGGTCGAATGTCGACCACTGGGCGCCCACTAGTACAATTAAAAATACAATATCGACGTTAGATAGACTAATAAAATAACACCTAAATACGCTGAATTCGAGACAGTTAATTATATTTTTGACAGAGTGTACAATCTTTATTAGTTGATTATAGTTTTTAATTTTTACTGAAAGGTGGCTTTATTTTATACCATTTTATTTAGCTTAGGAACTACTTCAACTTCAACTATATATAGTTTAGACAACAAAACTCATCCGTTATACGAGTATATATCCCTAGATATATTTATGTAAAGTGAACCATGGATTTTTCCCCACCAGAACAAAAAAAAGACTTACCTTCGAGAAAAATTTAATATCTCTTGTGCTTGTCTTGAAACTGCTTCTCCTACTGAACGTGGTGGAAGGCTTCAACAACTTCATGTTTATAGTCGCTCTATCCGTGTACTGGATCAGTTTCTCGAGCAGTGAGTAAGCGAATCGCAGTTCGATGGCCACTCCAGTCGTGTTCTGTTCCGTGTCGCTCTGGGGCATTTTGCTCGGCCGGTGTAGCTTGTAGCCTTGGTATTGGAGGTATTTCAAGAACTCCTGAGAACGTTCTCGGTCCTTCTTTTTCTCTTTGTCCGTTAGTAAATCATACGGCACGAGCTGAGGATGGATGCCTCCTGCATGGATACAAGTATAGTAGAGTTTAAAATTGTTGACACAATTCTACACACAAATTTTAAATATCTGTTCTTTCTTCGGTGTATCCTCGGAAACGTTTGAACAGATTTTTACGAAACTTACCCACAGATAGAGGTATTTTCAGAGAATTATTAATTTCAGAGTGATTACTAAATATAATTATGTTTAAATATTACTATGACTATTAATTTGAATTCCCGCCTGAAATTGATTAACCACTACTTCGTCTTACTCTAACAAAAAACGTTTTTTCTAAAACAATCAAAAGAGTTAAAAGGTTTAACCTAGGTACACGGTTTTCATTCAATTTATCTTTTTGTTGCAGTAAGACTTTTTTATTTTATGTCATAGAAGGCAAACGAACAGGTGGGTCACCTGATGTTAAGGTATCACCACCGTCCATAGACACTAACAACACCACGGGAGGCGAAAGTGCGTTGCCAGCCTGTGTTTGAGGGAAGGGGGAAGAGGAGAGGGAAGGGGAGGAGGTAGGCCTCCGGCGCTCTCACTGACCGTATTGTTGCGTTTCGTTCGGTCCGTGAGAGCATCGGAGGCTCACCTCCCTTCCCCTCTCCTCTCCCCCCTCACTCGCTTCCCCCAAACTCAGGCTGGCAACGCATTTTCGACTCCCCTGGTGTTGTTAGTGTCTATGGACTGTGGTGATCACTTAACATCAGGTAACACACAAGTTCGTTTGCCAGTTATGACATAAAAAAAAAGATTTTTGTCCATATGAGTACAATATAAACTTCTTCGAATACAAACAGCATTTTACCCGCGAGCGTAATAATATAATACTAGTGGGCGCCCAGTTGTCGACATTCGACGATAGTTCATTGATTTTAAAAGTTTGAAATTTATTAGGGTTCTTTTATTAACTTACTTCTATAACCAAAGGTTTTTATCATAATTACACAGTTATTTGCTGCTTTTTTTTAATTATATACATATGAAAAAATATATGTCTAAATTAAATAATAATTATAAAATGGAAACAAATAATAGTCATGTAAAAAATATTGAAAAAGGTAATTGAAACGTAAGAGTAAGGATGACTTTGTTAAAATTTACATGTGTGTATATGTTGTGTAAAATTGAAGGAGTAGTGTGAGTAATGCATATTTTAATTAATTTGATGTACTTTTAATGCATTTTATATTAAAGCTATTTAGCTTTCTGCACTTCTCCCACATATAAACTTTAACTATGCCAAATTTCACGTTCATCCGTTCGCCCAATTCCGTTAAAAAGGGGTACAAAGTTTAGGCTTCACGTATTAATATATATGATGATTATAATGACCATTAAATTACAGATATTAAAGTTATTTCAAAATCGTAGGTGAATTTTTAGGTTAGTTTATTTACCGCCATTAACAACGAGCTCTTCTTTTTTCTTCTTCGCCCAAATATCGTGCGCGTTATCAGCCAACCTCTCCGCCATGTTCTGCATCTCTCTGGATAGAGTCAGGTTGGTCATGTCGACCGGATGAGGGTTGTAGTTGAACGGAGTTGCAGAGTCGGTCTGATCAAATTTGAATTAGTGTAAGAATCGAAATAATTCTAGTAGCTATAGACTTTAGACTTAATATATAGACCGTGAGATGATTTGTAAGGATAATAAAGAAAATGTAGTGTTAGAATATGAATCCACTGTTGAACCGGTCGCCTAATTACGTATTGCACAAGATCAAAGGAATAACACAAATCTAAAGAGCGTCCGCGATTTTGTTTGCAATTTTATTTAAAATAATGATACCATACACTATTCTCGTGTAACAGAGATTTTTCAGGTGGTAGAGCCACGCTGAAGCTATTATTAGTTTCAACATGAATGGGTCGGCTCGCCCCGAGTAGTACCATCATATCAAAGAAAATCGACGTGAAGTAACAGTGTGAGTGTATTGTTGCGATTCGTTCGGACAGTGAGAGTGCCAGAGGACCACCTCCCCTTCCCTTACATTCCTCACCCTCCCCCTCCCAACACAGGCTGGCAACGCACTTGCGACTCCCCTGATGTTGCTTGGACGGTGGTGATCACTTAACATCAGGTGACCCACTTGTTCGTTTGCCTCCTATGATATAAAAAAAAACATCGTGAGGAAATCTGAACCTGAGAAATGTACTCGTAGTACTCGATTATTTGGGAAAATATTAAATTGGATTTCTCGGAATTTGTAATCGCCAATACCTCTTGGGGATTATGGCCATATCTTCCTTCGGGAAGAGGCATATAGCC
The DNA here is from genome assembly GCA_015888305.1 of Antheraea pernyi. Taxonomy (NCBI): domain Eukaryota; kingdom Metazoa; phylum Arthropoda; class Insecta; order Lepidoptera; family Saturniidae; genus Antheraea; species Antheraea pernyi. Next base: position 874,015 of record MU159829.1, on the reverse strand, counting down.
ATGCAGTGGGTTACATGTTACCGGCTGATAATGATGGAATTAAAAGAGTGCGTGTGTGTAATTTTGAAATTTATAAATTTTCATAAACAGCTATGTGAGAAATTACAACAGCAAAATTTTACAATATTGTGAATGTAGCATTTCTTAACTCGACATTTATTCATTTTTGCTATCATCTCACTTTTGCGAAATACGTAATTTAGGATCAGTTCATCGGGTTATTAAAACAAACAAAGCATTAACTGCAGATTAGATACTTAAAGCTTAGTTGAAAGCTTTTGTGTTGACAAAGCTTTATTAGAAAATAGTTGTTATAATGAATTAGTTTGACGTTATAGTAAAACAACTGAAGACATGAGTGGATGAAGGTGATATGTCACGAATTTGTATTTTATAGAAATACGTTCCAAAGTTTGATTATATCTTTGATTATCCCAACTACCATTATAAATACGCTTTTTATTTAGATTAACACGAGCGAAGCCGCGTGCACAAGCTACGATTATATACCCAAAATACCGCCGATTCACCTCCATGGAACATATTATCCAAGAATTGTCTAGAAGATATTGCTATTGGCGATAAGGCCACTCTTTGGACTGGCCATTTTTTTAATATCTAATATTAGGTCATTTGACTAATGAAATTGCCGTATTGTATGAAAAAATTTAAACGAATTTTTTTCATGTATTTTTTATTTTTATTAATCGAACTAATCACCCATGCAATCAATGCATCTTTGCCGACGCAGTGGCAGTTTATTGATGCCCTTCTTAAAGAAATCAGCTGGACGGGAGGCAATAAATTCTTCAAAGGCATTTTGTACTGCCTCTCGGGTATTGAATTTTTTTTCCCCCAGTATTTTGGTTATTTTAATTTATAAGCCAGCTCGCGCTTACCTTGTAAGAACAGAATACATATATGGACAATTTAATTTAGGTCATATTTTGAAAAAAAAAGAAAAAAATGCTGTATGTTACCTTCATCCAATAATGTCTTCAATTGTAAGTATTGGGGATGGGCAAAAAAACATTTTTTCTTCTTTAGTTACCATGAAGAAATCGTCCAAGATGAAACAAAAATCTGGTAAAGTTTTCGAGCCCTTAATATTTTCATTCCCTACAAGCGTATGTTTTAAGTTTCACTGTACGATAATTAGTTTGAACGTACTAAAATTCCAAACGAAAACAGCATTTTCTCCGTGTTATTTGTATGGAAAATTAAAAATAACTAGTGGGTACGGCAGACGCTGTCCCGTCCTGACTATAAAAAAATCCTTGACAAATTATATACTAAAACCTTCCTCATGAATCACTTTATCCAATGGTAAAAACCGTATGAAAATCCGTTCAGTAGTTTTTGAGTTTATCGCGAACAGACAGACAGACAGACGCGGTAGGGGATTTTGTTTTATACTATGAGCAATCTCTTAGTATTAGGATTACCTCAATTTTACATTACATGCTACATTAAGTTTAAGCTCTTAATATTAATTAAGAGCTTAAACTTTACAGTAAATAATTTCATCATCTTAGACGATATTTTCATCAAATTAAGTCCTCTGCCACGTTAGGTAGTAGAGCCATGCCGTATGTAGGTGGTAGAACCACGCTGAAGCTATTACTGGTTTCAGCATGAATGGGTCGGCTCGCTCGGGGTAGTACCACCCTCTCACAGAAAATCGATGTGAAGTAACAGTGCTTGCATTGTTGAGTTTCGTTCGGTCAGTGACAACACCGGATACCCAACTCCCCATCCCCTCCCCTCTTCCCACTCCCCCTACTCCCAAACATAGGCTGGCAATGCACTTGCGACTCCTCTGGTGGTGTAACTGTCTATGGACAGTGGTGATCACTCAACATTAGGTGACCCACCTGTTCGTTTGCCTACTATGATTTAAAAAAAAACGTCTGTCTGTCTATGTAACGGATTTTTATGCGATTTTGACTAGTACATAAAGTGATTAATGAGGAAGGTTTATGTATATAACTTGTCAAGGTTTTCGGGCCTTCTAGTGGTAACTAAAGAAAAAAAATTAAAAGGTTTTTGGCCTACCCTAGAATGTATGGGTATGGGTTTTTTAATAAGCTGCAAGAAAACAAACATACCATAATATCGGGTGCACGCTGTCTCACGGCACCGCGTAATGCGAGGTCACATGAAAACAAATACATGCGGACACGTATGATGACACTTTAACTACAATCTGGTATAAAAATCTACAGTGAATCCATTTATATAAGAATAGTTATGATCGCAGCTTCACTCACGAAAATGTAAATTTGACCTGTACCCCGGTAACAGTATCTTTTCCCTATATGAAATATTCCCTATGCCCTTCTGTACTCATGTCAACGTATACATAAAATTCACAATGATATTATGATTAAAAAGTTGAAGATACGTTTTTTTTTATATCATAGGAGGCAAGCGAACAGGTGGGTCGGCTGATGTTAAGTGATAACCACCGTCCATAGACACTAGCAACACCAAGACAGTCGCAACTGCGTTTCCAGGCTGTTTGGTGGGAGGTGGAGTTCCGGCGTTCTCACTGACAGAACGAAACGCAACAATAAAAGCACTGTTACTTCACGTCGGTTTTCTGTGTGAGAGGGTGGGTGAGAGCCGACCCATTCATGCTGAAGCCAGTAATAGCTTCAGCGTGGCTCTACCCCCTACCGCTCAAGGTTTCGAAAGCGCCTTGTTAAAACTTAGCTAACTAACTTATTTTTTACAGCTGCCCCGACAATCCACTCGTATCTAAGCAACATATATCTATTTCTTTTTCAACACCGATATTGAGAATATGCTATCTTACTTCAAAATTTCATCTAAGGCAGTACAATATTACTTTACGTATGTGTGCGTTATCGTGCCATTTGTTTTGTCATTTAGGTAACGTATCTACAACTTTTTAATTATAATACCATTGAAATGATGATACACTGAATAATTAGGGCATGAAAGCGTAACAAATAGACAAACACACATTAGCAATTTCGCCATGTGCCAGTAGACCGTCAATAGCTCATACTTTGCGAAGGGACAACACATGTTCCTAATCAGGCATTGGACTGGAGTTCCCAGTATAGGCGGAGATATGTCGACTTACACAAACCTGGCAAGTGTAAAGGGTGTCGAATAACATCTAAGGCTTGAGATACCCAAGCCAACCTCACCTGCACGTGGTGCACCCTGCTGAATAACGAACGAGGCAATGGCGAAAGCGGGGTGGTAGGGTTTTACAGCCTGACTGGGGCGCAACCACCATGTATGTGGCGAAAAAGCCCGTCATAGTGATTCACTTTTGCGGGTCGCGTTTCGGGATCAGCCTGTGCATATCCAGTTTTTCGCAGGCCGGCATGACAGCGGCGACCGGCGATGGATAGTGTGTTTTTTTGGATTGTACTGTGCTTACCATCAGGCACAGTACAGTCATTTTAACGTGCTACAATAAAAAAAAATCTAAAGAGTCTTCTAAGATTGGATATAAAGGGGTAAATCATCGTGTCTGCCCTCTACCCCTACAGTTTGGGGACAGGATCTCAAGAGAAAGACTATAGTAATTATATACGGGGAGATGATAAAATGCTCTCGAATCATAACTATGGTGTCACTGGGCATTCTCGCTCAGATAGCTACTCACATGGATAATTCGTAACTATATTAATTATTGCATTTCTGTATCGGCTAACGTTTATATTCGATTGATCAAGTTATGACCATGACGTCACTATGGATGACGTCATACTTCTGCATGGACGCCATTTCATCTTTGCCCCGACATGTATGATAGGGACATATTCCAACGATTTTTTTTTCGAAATTCGTAATACGACACTATTTTTAATTAACTTCTATCGGATATAATTGGATTCACTATTGATTTTTTGTCAAAAATAGTACTATATACAAATATTTACGCAATGTTGGGTGATTTATGACACGCAGAGACATATAATAATTCGAAATATAATTCACAGGCTTTTCGAAGTGTAAACAGAATATTAAAATCATAAAATAATACATATCCATCGTGTGGTATTTAAAGGGTTTAAATAGAGGGAGGACATAATCAATTACGCTATAGAAGTATATTACTTTTTAATAATAAAAGTAAATAAATTTTATTAGAATTACTTGTAATTCATAGAAAATAAAGTTACTAATTAACTAAAGTTACTAAATATAAAAAAACTGGGTGTGTCGTAAAGAGACACGGTAGAAGTGATACTTTTGTATAACATGAAAAGTGACGCGGTGTTTCCAGGCGGTCACCCATCGAAGTATTGACCGCGCCCGACGTCGCTTAACTTCGGTGATCGGACGGGAATCGGTGTTTCCTACACTCTATCCGACACGGCGTTTAACCCCACCACTTTTCCTCACACGAAAACGTTGCGGAACAGAACTTCGAGGTGCTCCCCATAAGAACTTTTACTTCAACTAGTAACAATTGTTACAATAATCACGTATAGGGTCGATGCAGTCAGGAATAAAGCCAATAAACACTTCGTTGATACTTTCACTATTCATTTGGCCAGAGCTTCGCCTTACAATAACTTCCAGTGCGTCCAGATCAGCGACATCTTGCCCTTTATATGCCGAACTCCCACCAATGTAGTCTCACAACGGGGTGAATAATGAACAGCCGATAACTTCGCAGGTCAATAGTGGTTCCCCGGGTGGCGTTGTAGTCTCGCCTCTCGGGCGTGTCATACCGGTACCGGACGTAGACATTAACACAATATAATTTTATAAAAGTTTGAATTCGTTTTATGGTGTATGTATGTTATTCTTTAACAAAAGTGAACATTTCATCTATATATATCAAGGGCTCTTGGTTGATACTAGTCCTATATCGATATAAATGTATCTAACGAGGGCTTAGAAGATAACAATATACTTACGCCTCCCGACTTGGACTGACGTCTCATAGAACTACGATTGTTGCTTGGAATGTCCACTTCGGAATGTTCAACAGACCAACCAATAGCAAGCAGAGCCTTCAGCGATTCTCGTACCGGTTCTTTGTAACGCTCTTTTTCCTGTAATAATTAAAAAAAAATCAAATGTGAGTTCACCTGTGATAGAAGTGTTCTGATAAGTATTTAGGAGAATCACACATTTCAACGTTCCTGTATCTCTGAGACAGTAAAGGAGTGGAGACGCAGACCACTACGAACCATCACATACAGGGGAGACGAAGGGTAAGGAAACATTATATTTCATTCTCTTACAGCCTAAAACTTATAGTATTCTGTATATTATTGATAATTCGACGTATTTCCGTTATGAGGCGATATGGGTGACTATTTGTGATAATTTTAACTCCTATATGCATTTTAAAAAGTGAACCATTATTGAGTTATCATGTGTTTTTATCTTTTTTCAAAATAAGTCAAAAATGCAACATAATTTTTTTTTTTAAATAAAGTTAATCATTTAAATCTCATTTCTTCTTCTGATTTATAAAAACAACAAGTATCGGTCCAAATTTAAAAATGCGAGACGAAAAACGATATTGTATCAATATTTTTTCGACTAAAATGCCTTAAAAACAAGAAAAAAACGTTAAGAACTTGGTTTGCAGATTATTTTGCAAACAACTGTTTTCTTACTTCTCCAACAATGGATAACAACTGGGAACTTATTTCAAAGAAACTGAAGAAAAAAATTATCAAAAAGGAAGCAGGCGGAACTTCGTATTAGAGATAATCTTGAAGTCGTAGGAAGGTGGTAGAGCCACGCTGAAGCTATTACTGGTTTCAGCATGAATGGGTCGGCTCGTCCGGGGTAGTACCACCCTCTCACAGAAAACCGACGTGAAGTAACAGTGCTTGCATTGTTGCGTTTCGTTCGGTCAGTGATAGCGCCGGTGACCCACCTGCCCTTGCACTTTCCCCTTCCCTCCTCCCCCTAACCCCAACACAGGCTGTCAACGCACTTGTGACTTTTCTGGTCTTGCAAGTGTCTATGGACGGTGGTGATCTCTTAACATCAGATGACCCGGCTGTTCGATTGCCTCAAATGATATAAAAAAAAAGAAAAAAGTCGTTCTTTAATAAAATTAATTAAAAACAATAATGTAAATAAAACAAAAAATACAAATTTAATATAAAATTTAGAACAGGTAACAGTTTAGCAGTAATAACAATTAATAATAAGTAACAATGAAGACATTTTGTAATTTAACCTAATTAAAGTTTTTGCTCGAAGTTACTTCCCCTATTGCGTATTTAAAGTCGCATTCGATTTCTAAGGTGTGACTTAATTACCGAAGTAGTTAAATTATTCCGCATCACTGTTCCTGCATTTATAACCCTTGTTTTAAGTTCTTCCGCGTATGACACAGGCGAGATATCGTACACTAGGAATCAAGATCAAAATACTCTTTATTCAATTTAGGCACTGATAAGGCACTTATGAACGTCAAAGACTACCACCGGTTCAGAAAAAAAACCCAGTCATCGAGAAGAACCGGCAAGAAACTCGATCGGGTACATTTTTTTTACATATATTTCCAATACATCATACAATGCTTTCAGTGGATGTACAGAGAGGAGTCAATTCCAGACATCACTACCATTCACATACTGATCCACTCTATAATATCCTTTTGAAACTAAAACTCGTTTGACGTGGCGCTTAAATTTACAGTCCGGCAAAACGGGAACATGCTTTGGGACTTTATTGTAGAACCTAACATTATTAGTTACCTAAAAAACGATTACTGGTTTTGCTAAGTCTGAAACATGGGACCACCGGTTTATTACAGTTTCTAGTATTTAGATTACATAAAAGCTTTTATGTATTAAGAACCGTTTGACATAACACTTGAACTTACTATCTCTCAGGATCTCATGTGACCCCAGACTTAAATGCGATGTTATAACTGTTTGTCTTGTTTTATTTAATTAATATTATTTAATTTAAGAGGAAACGTGATTGGTATGATACTTTAAGAATAATTTTCAAAAGCATTTCTGTCGCTGTCCCCCTCTGGACGTTCTATCGATTAAAGTGCGAGAGAGACAGCCACAAACCGCACTGATAATCATTACATATTTATACAACGTCCTCTGCTACGTTTGTCTGTCTGTTCGCGATAGACTCAAAAATTACTGAACGGATTTTCACACGGTTTTCACCCGTATATACAGAGATTCACTTGGAAGGTTCAGTTATATCATATTACAGAATATGTCAAGGTTTTTTTTATTAACAGGGCGGGACAACGTCTGCCTGGCCCGCTGGTCCCTGTATAAAATTGTCGAAGATATAATTTCATATTACACTGCTTCATGTTGTTGATTTAAATACTCAAGACAATGTAGTAATTTAAGTGAAGGCTAGTTATTATGATACATGGAAAAATAATAAGAACATGGCGGTGGGTAATACAAATGGTATGATAAGCATTTTTTAGCGCCTTCATATACTGATAAATCGGAGAAGTAGAAAAACACATAAACTAACTTTTTTGGTCATGTTTTTTTACTATAATATAATTTATATATAATATATTTCTAACGCGTTTTCGAATTATAAGTATTAACCCTTATATATAGTCTAAGAAACAGACAAATTCCGTGTAAATTGTTTATACTATTGATTTATGAACTGATAAGATTCTGTCAATGTTTAAACATTGCTTAAAGTATTATTCCCTTCATTGTGTAATCGATATTATTAGAAGAAAACAGAGTTGAAATATATTAATACATACGTAATCGTTCAACATGTTGTAAGGCTTGAGACGGGGATGCGTCTTCTGGCTGTCGGACCACGATTCTCCATAAACCCAACCATTTTCTATTTTCCTGCAAAAAAGACAATTATTACTGTAGAGCGAAGTTCCTCAACGCGACAGGAATTATGGTTAGGTGGAGGAAAAAAGAATATCTATTCCGAGAGATAGAACAAATCGCACGTATATTTAACTGAAAATTTTGGGAAAATTATTTGATTTAGGGTATTCAAATCGAGTTTTAAATCTTAGAAATCAGATGTAAGCGAACAGACAACTGAAGCGACTTAATTTTATTTTAAATTGTGGCACGGCAAAATGACTGCATTATGCCTGATGGTAAGTAAGCACAGTACAGTCCAAAAACAACGGCGACCACCGAGTGACACACTATCCATCGCCGGTCGCCGCTGTCATGCCGCCCTGCGAACACCTGGATATGCACAGGCTGATCCCGAAACGCGATCCGCAGAAGCGAATCACTATGACGAGCCTTTCCGCCATTTATATGGTGATTGCGACCCAGTCAGGCTGTAAAACCCTACCACCCCGCTTTCGCCATTGCCTCGTTCGTTATTCAGCAGGGTGCACCACGTGGAAGTAAGGTTGGCTTGGATGTCTCAAGTCTTATGATGTTATTCGACACTCCTTACTACACCATTTTATACTATGTAATAATATTGAGATCTCACCTTGAAGCCCACGCGTCGTGATAATGTTCAGAGAACTTCTGTACGATGGTATTTAGATCATTGTTTAGAGCAACGGATGATGTGTTGATCGGTTGCGGATCATACTGTGGGTTGTCCGAACCAACTGTAATTGTACAATTTCTGATTATTATTACCTCCACACGACGAAACCAACCTATTATAATTAATATTATCTATATATTAATACGTGAAGCCTAAACTTTGTATCCCTTTTTAACGGAATTGCGCGAACGGATGAACGTGAAATTTGGCATAGTTAAAGTTTATATGGAGGAGAAGTGCAGAAAGCTATTTATTTTATATAAAATGCATTAGAAGTACATTAAATTAATTAAAATATGCATTACTCACACTACTGCTTCAATTTTACACAACATATACACACATGTAAATAAAAAAGACAATTTGACATCCATCAATAAAGGACTTCAAAAAAGGTTGTGAAGGAGGTTGCTATGCTCGACTGTATGTATTATTTTACTCTTACGTTCCAATTACCCTTTTTCATTCTACATTCAAACAATGATATTAACCCTAATAAAATTCAAACTTAAAAAAATCAATGAACTATGGTCGAATGTCGACCTCTGGGCGCCCACTAGTATTAAATAACTCCACTAGGAAGGAAAATTCTGTTTATAAATCGTATATGACTCGTATAAAATCTGTGGCGATAAAATAGTGAGGCGATAAAATACAACATGGAGTTTTTGGCGGGATCTTGGAATGTAATGTTGTGGATTTTACCTTTTATTTATAATATTGTGTTGTTTGGCTTTATGTTTTGTAAAATCGGTGGCGTTTTACGTAATATAGTTTGGTTATTGTGCACAAGTGAACGGGAAATAATACTACGGATCATAAATTCTAATTTGCCATAAAAACTCTATTGAAACTTCTAACAAGAGGGCCGCCATCTTGGTATTTGATTGAAGTGATCGCAATAAACTTGTAACTCTCTGAAGTTAACTGAAGTGTAATTAGAGAACAAAAACTATGTTTCCATTTTTTCCTGATTCCGATATCTGTACATATATAATATATACCAAGTGTTAGGTTAGTTGCTTACAGTATTGTAAAAGATGATAGTTCATGGTCACATTTAACATATAATATAATAATATCATAACGAATACAAATAAACAATAAAGACCTAAGTTAAAGTTTGTTCTAAAAAAAGTATAAACACAAACGTAATAAGCCTAGGTGCAATGACCGGTACCGAAAGCTGCTAGGGGCGACCCGGAGTTCGAGACCTTATATAATAGAACGAACAATAAGCCCTTTTGTTTTGTTCATGCCGTTCCCACGTTCACTTTTAAGTGAAAGTGAAGTCATCCGACGGTCATTGACACTGTGCTTTAACATAGACGCGTAGAGGATTGTGTATAATTTTTGTATTTTTCTTGATAATTAGGTCAAATATTAAGCACCTATTTTTTTTAATTAATACAGAACGAGAATCGAGTGCAGAGTATCCTCCGTAAATATTGCTACTGTCTAAACTTTCAGTCTGTATATATATGGGGCATTCCACGCCAAATAGGATGGTTTGAAAACATTTTTTTTTGTGTATTGTGATATGTTTTAATTCCCTTCAAAAAAGGCATAATGGTAAATTTTGAGATTTTTTTTATCACTTGTTCAGAAGATAATTTTCTTTTGGACATAATTTCTTAAAAATAGTACAAACTTAGGTCAAGTTGGTTTAATTTTTCGTTTTTGGATGGCCTTTACAAAAAAAATATAGAATTTTATATGACGATTTTTGTATTTTTGGAATATTAATGTACTACAACATTTTTTTAATTTTAAACTTCTATCGATTCCTCAACCTTTAGGCTTTTAGGTAATCTGGATTCCCAAATTACTATTTATCTTTGATTTTTGAATATCAAAAATCGAAATGGACTATATAACAAACACGTGTACGTGATGTTGTTTACCTGAAGTGTGCTCCTTCCCGTAGTATTCGTCATCGTAGTTCTTAGAAAGTGAATAGTCCGGTGGCAACGCGCAACCTGTTCAAAAACATAACTATCCTATAGTTTTCGCTTGTTAAACTCCGTTATCTTTTCTATTAATGCGTACTTTCCTTGGTAATATAATTAAAAGAGAATACATTTATTTAATTTTTTTTAGTTTTCACTTCTGTCAGCAATCCTTATGACTGCCTCGACTTTAAAAAAATATTTTTCTACTGATGGGTATCAGTTAGTACGAAAAAAATAAACAATGAAACCTGACCAATAGCAATAAGGCAGGGAAGCGCTTTCCCGAACAGTTCCGGCTCGTAGTCCATCTTGCTGAGGGAATCGAAGATATTGGAGAACAGCATCATGGTGAGCCTCTTCTCCTCGTCTGATGATGCACCATAGATCCCTTGCCCGCCGGTACTGCCATAGTACTTCGCACATCGCTCGTAATGGAGGGTTAGCAACTACAATAAATACCACATTACTTTGTTGAATATTGGAAACCATAATTAAAAAAAGTGTGATTTAGACCAGGGATTCCTCCCCTAGGAATTCCGTATTATTATAACGATTCAGCCAAATTTATATATATATAAAAATCAAATACAGGTCAAGATTGGATGCTACCCCCAGGTATACGCATACAATTGTTGGACATAATACCGAACTACACAACAATTGTTCATAAAACAGTAAAACAATTTCATTCTTCATATTAAAACTTTAAGTTAAGAATAATGTGTTTCAATTATATTACACATTTCTTAAAAAAAGTGTTCTTAGATAAATTTCAGTGTTGATTTATAATCATTTGATATGGGGTTCCATAAAATAAAAGTTATTTGGTTGGTGATCCGTTATCTTTAATGTTTAGGAACCCCTGCTTTAGACTACACGACTGAAGTAAAACTTCTTTAGAACTACTGACAGAAATATATATACATATAGCAGGTGATTGTTTAGACAGTAGCAATATTTCTGGAGGACACTCTGCACTTGATTCTCGTTCTAAATCAATAAAAAAAATCGGTGCTTAATATCTAGAAAAACACAAAAATTATACACAATACTCTACGCGTCTATGTTAAAGTAGTGTCAATGACCATCTGGTGATTTCACTTTCACTTGAAAGGGAACGTGGTAACGCCAAGAACAATACAAAATTGTTTATTGCCCATTTTACGATCGAAAGTTATTAACTCCTAGCCATTGTGGCTTTTGGCACCGGTCATTGCACTTAGGTTTATTATTTTATTTACACGTTTGTAGCTATACGTTTGAAAGACTTAGAACAAACTTTATCCTAGATTTTCTTAGTTGTATATTAGTGTTTGTTTTAATATTATTATATGTTAAAAGTGACCATGAAGTGTCATATCTTAGAATGCGAGTGTTTAAACAGTCACCTGATATATATTTCATGCATTGGCTATGAGAAAAAGAGAGAAAGAAAATGTGCGCGAGCTATGTTCTCTCTTGCTCCTACAGTGTGATACAGACAATAAGCCTGCAAATTGTGTCTTAGATATACGAAACGTAACTGGCTATGAGAGGACGAGAGAAAGAAAACGTGTTCTCACACTTCTCTCTCTTTGTATCTGCATTAACTTATATCTCCCTCTAAATTTCCGTTCGCCTCGACCGATCACACGTTTCCGTAACGCTCTCGTGACGCATTCACCAGCTTACTCCCCAAGACAAGAGTGCGTAAACAAGTATTACTTCAACAAATATGGACTAACAAACAGAATATAAGGTCAACAATGATGACGTCATCATGGGTGACACTTATGCGGAGATTCAGAAAATACACCGTTATAATAATTACCATTAATTAACTAGATCATATAATATTGAACAGACACGGTCAGTCCTACGATCGGAGTTGTAATGTATTGTTCCTTGTGTACTAAGTCTTTCTATACCTTTCTAATCGTTCCTTTTAGAGGGTAGGTATAACTTTTTAATACGCGATATTACGACGAAATAGATAGATAAAAAATAATGTGTTCGTATACTATGCTTTCGCATATCGTTATACAAATTCCGCTGGTAATTAGGTGGATACTACATACTGGACATAGAAGCAAAAATGTATAATAGATGGCGTGCAAGTTGTTTCAATGAATGAATGTATTTTATTAGTTTTGTCGTAGCATTTCAAAATAAACTAAATCGGAGTTTAGCCGTTCCTAATATTTTACGTTATTTTTCAAGATTTTCAAATTTTGTACATGTAAAAAGAGGGTATTTCAGTGTATCAGATGATAGTACCGCGAGCGAGCCGAGACATTCATGCTGACACCAGTAATAGCTTCAGCGTGCCTCTACCGCCTACAAAAACAAGACAAGACTCACTCTAAGAGCGACGGTGGTGTACTCCGAGAGCCTGGACACGTCCACAGTGAGCTTCCTCAGCAGCTTCAGCAGCATCGAGGGTTGCATCGCGGAGGTGAGCGCCACGAGGAAGTCCGACACCGCTTCACGCTGACCTTTAGTCAACATGCGGTTTTTGGACAACCTTTAAAAACATAACAATTTAAATTAAAGTTTGTTAATACCAAAAGAAAATTAATTTTATTAATTTTTTTTTTGGTTGTTTTGTTTATATAAACTATTTACTGACAAAATCAAAAATATTTGAAAACCGGATGGTACAGAAACGTGACGCCATATTGCCGTAATGGACTTCATATGCATTGTCGTCCAGTTACCTCGTAGTCGCGCCTAAAGAAGTCTTACTTCAAAAATAATATTTAAGGTATATAATAATCTCCTCCTTCTATGATAAATATATTACTCCCAAACATCACTTCTAAGTTGAAAACAGCTGTTGATATAGATTAACTGTAAGCAAGGCTTTTTATGTGGTGGCACGCAATGTCCTTAATGGGAAATTCGAAAATACCGAATAATTGCCATAATTTTTAGAACATTATCTTACTATTATATACAGCAAGTACCCAAAATAACAAGATGCACATTTCGAGATACAAAAAATTATGGACTTACAACTTTCGAAAATGAAGGTGGCGGCCTGACTGTAAGTATAAGGGGGGTGTAACACCCGCCCCTCCCTGAGGGGTCTACTATCTTGACCCGCTCAGGCCGCAGAACGTGCACCTTATGAGTGGCCGACACTTGCCGGGTGAGCAGACGCAGTGCCGTAGGCAGTTCCTGCTCCCCGGCCAAATAGGTGTAAGGAGGCACCATGGGGTTTTAGTCCGTGCAAGCCGGACATACCCCACCCTAGCTGCCCGGCTACGGTGGATATCCGTAGGATTTCCCATGAAAAAAAAATTATGGACTTGCCAGCATAGACAAACTTATGAGATAATGACGTCACTAACCTGTAGACAGTATGGAGTGTAGCGTCCAATAAGCTCGAGTAGTTTTCCGCCTCGTTGTAGAAATTCGCGTGTTTGATCAACAGTGGTAGTATCGAGTTTCCGATATATCGATTCATCGATAGAGCCATATCCGACTCGCAACCGTCATTCTATTGTAACAAAAAATATAAAATCAGAAAAATTTCTCACTGGCTTTTGCGCGCGACTTCGTCCCCGTGGAATAGGTACTTTGGGCAAACGTTAACACGAAGCGAAAGCTCTCAAAAGGAAAAAAAAACGATTTTGAAACATTCTTCATTATTGCTCCGCTCCTATTGGTCTTAGCGTGATGATATATAGCCTATAGCTTACCTCGATAAGTGAGCTATTTAACACTTAATTTTTCAAATCGCACCAGTAGATCCTGAGATTAGCGCGTTCAACCAAACAAACGAATTCTTCAGCTTTATAATATAAGTATAGATTACTACTCTTCTCTCGTACTTAAATCGCGCCGTCATTCAAATTACAATAACTTTTGATAGAGTGGACCGATTTTAATGAAACAAAGACTAAATTATTCTCGAAGACATGCTTTATGATTTTCTTGGTGTTGGTTTATTGTGAACCCAGTACTTTAGCAGTGATGCGTGTTCATACAAACAGACAGACAGACATTTAAAAAAATGATTTAAATGTATTTTGTTACTTATTCCAAGACACCTGCACCAATTTTATTATATGTATAGAATATAGATTAAAATTGGGTTAAGCTAATTTTGAAACGTAACGAGTGTGTTTAGAAGTGTATATACTGACCCTGTCCAACATAGTGGCGGCCCTCAGGTCCGGCAGGAAGGCCTCCTCGAGCAGCTTGTAGAAGAGCTCCTGCGTCTCGATGCCGTACACGCGCTCCAGGAACAGCCCCACGCTCTGCTTGTGCCCAGGGATCAGACCCGACGGCATGTCTGAATACATCGACAATGGTCTAAACTCGAATGTTATAATACATACTCGCTAACCCGGCACGAGACTTGTAGAGATTTGTACGTGGTATAGACACGCTGATACTACTACTGGTTTCAGAATGAATGTGTCGGACTACCTCCCGACACACGGAAACACCCACGTGAAGTAGTGCTTGCATTATTGCGTTTCGTTCACTCAGCTAGAGCGCCGGAGGGCCTCATCCCCTCCCTCCCCCGCCCCTGAACACAGGCTAGCAACACACTTGCGAACTTGACATCAGATAACCCAACTATTCATTTGTCTCCTGTGATATAACAAAAAGACCACGCGAGGCTGTGGTTCAGTTATTACACATTGAATTCAATAAAATACTTGAACCATAATATATAACTAAAAACTAGAGTTGAAAAAGACATTCCAAATTAAAAGGCGCCGTCTATGTGATATCTATAACAGTCGGTCCTACAGTTTTCTGTTAACAAACTAATTTAAAGCGGCATCTGTTCAAGACTAATGAAACTTACAATTAATAACAATAATCAACATTGACGAACATTACATTTTTATTTAAAAACATTGAGACCATTAATCGAAATATAAATTTATCCTATCTCTAGAGTTGGTTCAAATTATACATAAATGCCAACCCTCACGAAGATCGGTTGAGCAATCTAGTTCATTATGAACAAAAACATCATGACAATGGATTTTTATATATTTAGATATACATACCATATGTAAAGGCTAAAGGCTATTATTATAGGGTGGATCAATACTTGAACGATGGTGATGTCTGGAAATAACGTTCCTTTCTGTGTATCCGACAAAAAGTAATTTGACTATCTGTGTTTCTAAATACAAGTTTATATAAGATGGAATGATAACCAGACTAAATTTCTTGCCGTTTATTCTCAATAACTGCGTTGTTTGTCCGAACCGGTGGTAGTTTTGACGTTCATAAGCGCCTCGTTAGAGCCTAAATTACATAAAGTATTTTTGATTGATTTTAGTTTTGACACATAACACCGTTTGATTGATGTTTTCTTTTATGCTATATACACATAATATATGTACTAGCAGTCTCCAGAGTGTAACTATATAAAGGTCCACATAAAATATTTATTTTATTTGAAAAAGAAAAAACTGTGAAAAACGTCTTTTTTATTTCGTAAATGAATTGCCTAAATGCCAATTTTTAGAGAATTAAGTTCAAAAACGACCAATTTTCATAGCAACTTTCACCACCTTTTCCAGTGCCTTAGGAGGAGGTTACATTTCAAAAACTCCTTCCTTCGTATTCACCTACTCTAGGGCACTAGTACCTGTAGTTTGGCCTGTGCACTGATATGTCAGTCAGTCAGTCTTTCTATTATATATGTATTATTATTATGTATTATAGATTTAGATTGTTACCTTCATATTGAATCATATAATCCACAATAACACCCATAATAAGTTTACCTACATTACCAAAGTACATAATTGTAATTGTAAACATAATATATGTCGGTGCAAATGCCCGTTGTATCGTCAAAAAGTATTTGAACTGATATAATCGAGATTACGAGCTACCCTCTACGAAGCAAGCCTATAAAAGGCGTAGCAACAACGGATGCCGTAGTCCAGTGAAGCTGTAGAGGCCTCCAAAAAGGCCTATAGAGTAGTCAGTTCGAGAAAAAAAAGGAGCAGAGTTCAGTCTCGGTCGGATCTTCGGACCGGTCACATTTCTGCGTGTAATACGTATCTATGTATGTATATTCAGTAGTGTAATACTATATCTACTTCTTCTTCTTCTTACCCTTATCCCACATAAGTAGGGTCGGTACAACACGTTTGTCATGTTGTGGTATATGATTTGGCTTAAAATTTTTACGATCGGCCGCCTGTCTGACATCAACCCTCCTTGGGATTATTTTGTTGTACCACTGTATTTATGATTATTATTATATAGTTACGAAATCTGATGGGCTCTTTTAGCCTTACAATTTTTCGTTCCGGTTAAAAACGAAGTTCCTCAAGATTATGGTTTGCTTGCTATATTGCCATTTTTATGTAACAGAAAACTAGCCAACTTTAGACTATTCCCGAGGACTGCATTTTCTGGGTTTTTTTTTCAGGATTCGTGGTTTCAGAGTTTTCTCAGTAATAGTAATATAATATTAGATATAATAAAACATTATAAAAATGTAAACTATTATAGAAAAATAAATGCAAATAAAATGACATGTGAATATCATTCCATTACTCTTTTATTATAATACATCTACTGTTTAAGGTAAACGTTTGTATTATGAATACTTGACTGGTCTTGAATTACTGATCGATAAATTGACGAGGAGGACGTCAAATATGAGTGACGTCATACCTTTATAACCACCGCCCCAACGTCAGCCGCGACATGTATAAAATATATATAAATGGCAATTATGTATAAATATAAAGTATTACTCTTATAAAAGTATAAAAGTGTGTAGACAGTAATTTATAAACTTTCCTCACCAGATTTAGGTCTTTCTTCACCAGCGGCTGGATTGTTAAGAGTGAATCGGAGGCTCAGTACTCCTTGTAAGTCTTCTAGAGGCACGAGAGAACGCAAGATGGCACGCGCTCGTAACGACTCATTCTTTCCCTGAGTAAATATAAAAATATTTACATACATTATATAGTTTATATACTCTTATGGCAAGTGTAATTACTTTCTTTTTGTAAAAGCAATAATAGTTTAGCCATACATTATCTAATCTATATACAATGGAAATACGAATCCTCTGAAGCTCGAATCGCGTAAAAACTACTAAACGATAGAACTATGACCATTCCATGCGAAATATCTCGTGTAGATGATTCTAGGCTACTAATTTTTTGGATTCGATTAATGCTTTGCCATTTTCACGGTGGTAGAGCCACGCTGAAACTATTACTGGTTTCAGCATGAATGGGTCGGCTCGCCCTCAGTACTACCACCCTCTCATAGAAAACCGACGTGAAGTAGCAGTGCTTGCATTGTTGCGTTTCGTTCGGTCAGTGAGAGCGCCGGAGGCCCACCTCCCCTCCTCTCTCCCTCCCCTAACCCTTCCCCCTAAAGGGTGGCAACGCACTTGCGACTCCTCTGGTGTTGTTAGTGTCCATGGACGGTGGTGATCACTTAACACCAGGTGATCCACCAGTTCGTTTGCCACCTATGACAAGGAGGTTACTACGTTCGGTTGTGTATTTTTTGTTAACCGACTTCGATAAAGGAGGAGGTTACTACGTTCAGTTGTGTATTTTTTTTTTAACCGACTTCGATAAAGGAGGAGGTTACTACGTTCGGTTGTGTATTTTTTTTAACCGACTTCGATAGAGGAGGTTACTACGTTCGGTTGTGTATTTTTTTTTTAACCGACTTCGAAAAAGGAGGATGTTACTACGTTCGGTTGTGTATTTTTTTTTTTTTACCGAATTCGATAAAAGGAGGAGGTTACTACATTCGGTCGTGTATTTCTTTGTAACCGACTTCGAAAAAGGAGGAGGTTACTACGTTCGGTTGTGTATATTTTTTATAACCGACTTCGAAAAAGGAGGAGGTTACTACGTTCGGTTGTGTGTATTTTTTTTATGTATGTTAATCGATATCTCCGTCAATTATAAACCGATTTTAATGATTCTTTTTTTATTTGAATCGGTTATTTTCAAAGGTGGTCCCATATAAATTTGAAGAAAATATTCAACGCCTAAGGGGGTGAAAATAGTTTATTTGATTTTCACCCACTTCGTCTTTACGTATTTTCGTGAATTTGGAACCGATTTATTATACCTATTAGAAACCAGATATATTTATCCACATTAAAAGTGGAAACATATTTTTTTTCACAAAAAAAAACAAACCGTCGAAGGAATTGACTTCAAATATATTATTAGGTAGCGCAAATATCAATGTTTTTTATTTAATTTGTTTAATTTAATAATTCAGTTATTTTTCGCCTTTTAGTGCCTTATTAGTTTTTCACATCGAAGGCGGTTTATTTTATTTGTAATTTTTTTTTATTTCAAAAGCCTTTCGCCCTCGCCCACATCCTAATTCGCGTTGAACGGTATTATTGGCAGGAGATAAATTTGTAAATTCGCGTCATGACATGCTAGTAAGCGTGACCGAGGGTATTGCGCTTTCTCGGCTTGCGTCCGACATGTAACATTGATATTTTTCAGCTCATCATTGATTAATAGACTTTATAAAAATGTATACAATTATTGCTCCGAGTGCCAATAGATATGAAAACCACACCAATGTTAATAATTTCAATAAACAAATCCTGAAGTTTTTCTTTTTTTTTTCTAACTGACTACGCTATTGACCTAGCAAGGTCTTAACAGCTTCAAGGGACTACTAAGGCGAGCGATTAAGGCACACGGCCGATTTTATTTGTGCAACTAGTTCAAAGTGCACGCACGCAAAGGTCCTGAAGTTTAGATATTATTATTCACACTACAATTAACATGAAAATTAAAAACAGGACACATTTATTTCATTGTTTTGGATTTTCATTTCCGTCTGCAGCCCTTATGACTGCCTCGGCTTTTATTTTCTTAAAAAAACATACTGAATCCAAAAGAAATAGGGTTACCAGAGCGATGACGGAAGCATCCGGTGCACACCTGCCGAGGAGGTCCACCAGAGTGCAGTAGAAGTTCAGGATCGCGGCTCCAGTGTCTATATAGTCTTCATCTTCATCAGATTCAGGTAGGGGATGGCTGAACTAAAAAAAATATATTATACAGTACACTTTACACGGCCATATTATACTATCATTCGCCTCCGGCCTCGCCTGTATTAATGTTGATTTGACCTATCCTTCGGGAATTATTTCTCTTTTGAAATATTATTTTTTATACCTCTGACATGTATGCATAATTACATCATTAACAGTTAAGTAATTAATAAGTGAATGCGTAAAAAATAAGAGATAAAAAAATAAAAAATAAGACAGACGGTGGCCGTCTTGTTAGAACTTTCTAGGGAGTTTTAATAGCAAATCAGAATCCATCCTCTGTGATATTATTTCTCATCCACCTTACTTGTACACAATAACCAAACTACAAAATATAGAGTCAACTAACATGAGATTATGAATCTATAGTACTATTATATAGTTGGAGGGTTTGTTTGTTTGGTTGAATGCGCTAATCTCTGGTACTATTGGTCCGATTATATAGGAGGCTATATGCCAGTGGTACTCAATCTCTTTTTCTAAACGGGCCACAGACACATTTCTCTCATGCTGTGGCGGGCCGCATACTACAAATATTTAGGTATTAAATAAAAAAAATCGTAATTTCAAATTAACAACGTATAAATGAATTGTAAAATGGTTGTCCAATAAAACAAGCTTTATACCATAAGGATCGCAATGCGATCGACTTATCTGGGATCTAATTCACTCGGTATGCTCATAGTTTTTCTAATGGGCACGAATTTAAAATAATTGAAAATAAAGTATAATTGTGTGGGCCAACTACAGAGGCACGGCGGACCGCAGGTCGAGTATAGCTGCTATAGGCTATATACCATCATGTTAAGACCAATAGGAGCGGAACACAAATGAAGAACGTTTTAAAATCATTTTTTCTCCCTTTTGAGAGCTTTTGCTGCGTGTTAGCGTTAATGACTAATGCGTCTGATGGTGGTAGAGCCAGGCTGAAACTATTACTGGTTTCAACATGAATGGGTCGGCTCGTCCGGGGTAGTACCACCCTCTCATAGAAAACCGACGTGAAGTAACAGTGCTTGCATTGTTGCGTTTCGTTCGGTCAGTGAGAGCGCCGGCGGCCCCCACCTCCCCTCCCCTCTCCTCTCCCTCTCCCTCCCCTAACCCTTCCCTCAAAGGGTGGCAACGCACTTGCCACTCCTCGGGTGTTGTTAGTGTCCATGGACGGTGGTGATCACTTAACAGCAGATGACCCATCTGTTCGTTTGTCACCTATGACATAAAAAAAAAATCAAAATAATTATTTATAATTAAGTATTCCACACGGACGAAGACTCGGGCAGAGGCTAGCTATGAATAAAATATAAAATCAAATAGACGAGAGATAATAAAGAATGTGTTACATTGATATCTCCCTGTTGCTCGATCTCCCTGAGTTTCCGTCGGTCGGCGATGCGTTCGCTCATCTTGTTCGCGTCGACGATCGCCTTGAGCAGCCCCTCGCCCTCCCCGCGCAGCGCCGGGCCCAGGCACTCCGGCCGCCGGATCAACAGGCGGATCACCAAGTTCGCATTCTCCTCCACACTCTCGCCGTTCACCTTTACATATGTATAATCAATTATATTATAAACAAAAACCTGTAGATACGTCATAAGCGCTCCGACAGCGCTTAATTAAAACTTGGCTAGCTAGCACACATGATCTAGCCCAGTCAATCCGCCCGTATCTAAGCAACATATAACTATTCCTTTTTCACCACCGATGTTGGAGAATATGTTATCTTACTTCCACATTTCATCTATTACTAGTTCGCAACATCCTATTTTTGTCGTACCGTAAAGCTGTGGAACAATCTTCTAGCCAGTGTGTTCCCTCCTTCGTATAACACGGAGTCCTTCAAGCGTAACGTGAAGAGACATTTAGATAGGCCGGCATGACAGCGGCGACCGGCGATGGATAGCGTCACTTTGTGGTCGTCATTGTTTTTGGATTGTACTATGCTTACCATCAGGCATAGTGCAGTCATTTTGCCGTGCTACTATAAAAAAAAATTAATAATAATAGTTCCGAAAATTTGTACGAAAAAATTAGGAACATTTTAATTTTATTTATTCCTAGAAATTTCGAATTTTGCGATAACAATTTGTTGTTGGTAATATTTATCTCGGTCTATAATCACGAATAGCAAACTAGCTCAATACCATTTTCAGTAAATTTGTTTGATTTTGTCAATAAATAGTTACCAAAAAATCAATCAAAATTTTTTGGAAAAGAAATGAAATTGAATACTAATAAAAATCATACATTAGAATTAATTATGTATATATGGGCGCAAGACCGTGCTGCCATTTGGTTTCAATGTAAGTAACAAATTAAATCAAAGCTTCATTATCTGTAGTGCCATCAGAAAAATCTCGACCATTGATTGAATTATAAGGTGTTAAAGTAATTTAACAATGAATAATTCTCCAATTCTGCAGTTTTCTCAAGAAATTTAGAAAATTCGCAGAGTAAATCTATGTTTCTCATTTCAGTTATCATAAACCAATCATATCATATTTGAAGTATGATAGTAATTAAATTATTGTTTTAAAATGTACAGTGGTCGACGATAATAAATGTATATATTACTAATGTTACATCTATACTAATATTATAAAGACGTAAAGTTTGTGACGTTGTAAGGGGTAATATCTCGGGAAGTACTGGTACGATTTAGAAAATTCTTTCAGTGTTATATAGCTCATTTATCAGGCAGGCTTATATGCTATATATCTAAGACCCATAGGAGCGGAGCAGCAATGAAGAATGTTGCAAAATCGGGATATTTTTTCCTTTTCTTAGCTTCCGCTGCGTCTTAGCGCAAAATAACCATTCCACGCGTACGAAGTCGCGGGCAGAAGATATTAACTAATTATATTATCTATACTAATATCATAAAGAGGTAAAGTTTGTCAGGTTGTAGGGGGTAATATCTGGGGAGTCAGAGAAAAAATGGTCGAACGAAAACGTTTCTTACGAACGCTGCCTTAAGGAAAAGAGATTGAATTGAGTTCTATAAAAAAGGTGTAGCTTGATAATGCCTATTAGCGCCCAACGAAGTGGGCACTGGTCGGCTAGTCGTTAATAAATGCCTTTTTACATTCTCATATGATTTATTTATTTATTATAACTTAATCGCCATCTCTTATAACGCCAAAGAAGTATTACTTCAATCGCGTGTGACGATTAACGCACTAATTTTTTAAAGTTATACTTCTTTTGGCGCATTAGGGAAAAATGATGAGAGTAAATTTTTTCGATGCCCGCGCACACTGTCACGAAAAACTATTTCTATTGTTATTGTCGTTTCTTCTACAAACGTAGAATAAGGCGAAAGATAAAATTTTTGAAAAGATTTTTATCTTGTTACGCCAAAGAAGTATAACTTCTATCGTGTGTACATAAGTACACACACACACTTTTTTTAATTATAGCATCAGTTACTTAGTAAGTTAAATTAAGTAGCAACTAGTCTTTAATATCTCTTTATGAGAGTTTTAAAATGATCCAGGACACGAACTTACAGACAAACTATTTTCATTTAAATAAATCAGCCGTAACAAAATCATTTTCAAATATATAAGCAATTAATATCTGTTTTATATAGACATATTCGGTAATTAAAGCATGAAAGTGAACTAACTAACCCAAACACAGAAGCGCAAGAAGTCCAAATAACGCTCCCCTTCCACTGGATCCCAGCCGAGGTCGGGGTACCCTTTCTCCACCAGCTCCGAGTTACTCTGCAGCCCGCAGCGGGACAGGTAGATAGCGATCTTCTCCAAGTAGTGCTCTCTGGTATATTACAATAAAAATTATGCGTTTATATTTCTGATATCAATGACGTGGCCATTTACTTTTATTTTGAGACGCTTGCGATTATCTATACTAATATTATAAAGAGGTAAAGTTTGTGAGTTTGCGTACGTTGTAAGGGGCAATCTCAGGAACTACTGAACCGATTTTGAAAATTCTTTTACCAATATAAAGCCACGTTATTTGTGATTGTCATAGGCTACATATCATCAGGCTAAAACCAATAGGAGCGGAGCAACAATGACAAATGTTTTAATATCGGGGTATTTTTTCTCTTGACAACTTCTGGCAGAAGCTAGTAACTGATTACATTATCTATACCAATATTATAAAGAGGTAAAGTTTGTGAGGTTGTAGGGGGTAATATCTGGGTAGTCGGAGAAAAAATGGTCGAACGAAAACGTTTCTTACGAACGATGAGAGATATATGATTGAGTTCTAGAAAAAAGTTGTAGCTTGATAATGCCTATTATCGCACAACGAAGTACGAACAATAAGTGTTTTAGATACAATGTATTCTAATACTAGCGATCCGCTCCAGCTTCGCACAAGTGCAATCTGTTTTAATGAGTTACTGTTAAAGGCAGTTTTGATCTGGGTAAGATCACGTCAAGTGGACACCCCTTTCCCTACTTGATTTTTCCCTACTTGATCGTGGAATTGAAATTAATATATTTCAATATAAAGTAGTCACTATCAATAATGATACCCTAAAATGGTTTTTTTAAATTTCATTTTTACAACATTTTTATTGTTAATTAAAATTTTGGAGACTTTTAATTAAAAAAATAGATTACAGAGAAACCATAATAGGTATTTTAATTAAATTTTCAGGATTTCTTTTTTAATATTTACAGTTTAAAAAATTAACGATAATTTGAAATTATTTATTTATTAACATATTGTTAATAAACTTTTAAATAAACAAATGAAAATTGTAATGACTTATCCCTTAAATTATGAAAAAAAAAAATAAGGAACATGCATTATACATTAAAGTTTAATATTTTGAAAGAAAATTACACTGCCCGCCATTAGTTTAAACAATATGAATTTATTTATCCCAGAGCGGCGAGCACTGTCAGTAAAGTGAACAGGCGCGCGCTGTAGACACTGCCTAAACGTCAATCAGTGTTGATAAATACTAATGAGTTTTTACAATGAAAAATAATGTTATTTAAGATTATTTTTTTATTTAAAATAAAATTATTAGTTGTAAAATCTGTTGAATAGTTAAAAGATTTAAGGGAACAGACAGCGGAAACTGGCTTTTGTCCGCGACTCCTCTCGCGTTAACACATACTTCACCAAGCAGTATTTTTCATGATCATCGGTCGATAATTTACGGCATGAAAGAATAACAAACTAACAAAAGCGATGACGGAACAGTTAATACCGTGTCCGGACATAGTGTCCATCGACACTTTCACTTAACTTGATGTTCTTGAACTTCGTGTTCACTTAACATCAGGTGACCCACGTGTTCGTTTGCTTCCTATAATATAAAAAAAAATCAGCCGTAGCTTTCAGTGAAGAAATCATTGTGATCAAACCATACCACGGTGGTGAGGTTTTTTCTAAGCTCGCTTGGCTAGCTACCACCCTCTAGTTTAACATTCTGTCGCCAAGCATCTGTTGGTGTATTTCGACAATTGTAAATATGTACATGAAGGGCTAAAGGGAAAAACTGGCTGTCACATTTTAAACTTTACAGGGGGGACGATTTAAATTTTGAAAGCAATTTTTGGTGGACTGGAATATTTTAGAATGAATGATTTTGAAAAGAAATTTTGTTATATGTATTTGGAATTGTTTTCTGTATAAAATATGCTTAATAATAATAACCGACGTCGTCAAATCACGGACTTAGTTGTTCACTAATAAAGAAGTAATACAACAAAAAAAAGTAACAACGCGTTTTACACTTGATTTAGATAGTTATATTATGAAATGAGTGTTTTTGTGGGCATAAATTAAAAAAAAAAAATATGAAAAAAAAATGGACTTAGACAGCCCTTAGGCATATGCTTCGTCTATTTGTAGAAAACGGGACATTTTTACTATTTACGTGGAGAATGTGTACAAGCAACCTAAAAGCTATATTGTCGCCGCAAAAACGGAACATATGGTCACTTTAGGTATAAAATATAGGAAGGTTACTTGTATATGTTATAACTTAATATATTACTTATGCTATAACTTTGTACGTAGATAACTATTTATAAAAAAATATAACATTTATGCATAGTTCTAGGATATCATGAGAGGCAAACGCACAGGTGGGTCACATTATGTTAGTGATCACCACCGTCCATAGACGTTTGCAACACCAGGGGAGTCGCAAGTGCGTTGCCAGCCTGTGTTTGGGGGAAGGGAGACCGATGGGAAGGGGGAGCGATCGGAAGGGGGGTGGAGTGGGGGAGGTGAGATGGTCTTCCGGAGTTCTCACTGACTGAACGAAACGCAACAATGCAAGCACTGTTAATTCACGTCGGTGTTCTGTGAGAGGGTGGTACTACCTGTCATTATTGGTTTCTCCAACATTATAAAAAATTCCGGAGATTTAATTGACAAGAATAAATTTATTTATGGAATAGAACTTTTATTTGTCAACATCCGTTAATTTAATGGAAGTGTTGCGGCCGCGTAAATAGTCAATTAGGGAAAATAGTATCAGCGAGGGTGGGAGAATTTTGTTAGTTGATCCCCCCGGCGATTGTGACGCCACCCCGGTTCGCTCGAAGCTCGTATCGCCATAACCTATTTTGCACCATCGCAATTCGTTGGCGCCGAACACCGGCATCGAACCCCGCACCAGCCGGTGAGTGATCACAAAATTTGCTATCGTTCTCGCTGACTTCGCATTATTCGCATCACAGGTGGTTTCCCATCGAAGGAAGCCCCACCAGGAAGGTTATTATAGAAGGATACTCAGAAATCAAACACTTCTAAAAACGTATAAATAAATAAACTTGTTTTTTTTTTAAATAAACAATATCCGCAAGTGTGTCTTGGTAGGATTTTTTCTAATGTCCAGTTTGTACTTGAGAACATTGTTCTTTAAATGGCTAAACAATCAAATATTTTGGATCACTCAGTTAAATATTTTGGTTCACATTGTTACTTAACATGACGTCAGAGTTTACTCCAGTGCCAAAAAGATAAGTATTCGAACACTTTATAAGAGAAATATAGAAGCTCGTTACCTGAGAGCCAATGCAAGTTCAGTATTCTCCATGAGGCTGGAGTAGGCGACGTCGAGAGGCGTAGAGCCTCGCAGCGAGGGTCGGGACAGCAGGATGTTGGAGTTCTCGAGCAGGAAGTCGAAGTGGTCGAACATCGCTTTCTGGTTCTGCCTCCCGGTGCGGCAGAAGTAGCACAGGAACCGGCAGCAAGCCACCACCATCTCGTGTGACGTGTCCTAGTTGTAAAGAACCCAAGATTATGGTTTCCGCTGGATGCACAGAACCCAAGATACTTTATATTTTGAAATGTAGCGACTCATTAATTTATTTATTACGGGTCATCAACATGACAATACACTTGTAAATACACTAATAATAAAAGTTTGAAATTTAGTTGCGGGTCGCGTTTCCGAATCAGCCTGTGCGTATCCAGTTTCTCGCAGGGCGGCATGACAGCGGCGACCGGCGAAGGATAGTGTGTCACTCGGTGGTCACCATTGTTTTTGTATTGTACTGTGTTTACCATCGGGCATAGTACAGTCATTTAGCTGTGCTATAATAAAAAAAATACTACCTAATAGAAACACTGCCTCCCTTTTTCTGAAATATGTGCATACGTTGTGATTATAATCTAAGCCGTAAATAATCTTCTATACACAACCCAGTTTATTATTCAATACCCCGCCCAACATTCCGGCTTATTAATAGTTAAGTCATTGCCTTTTATTCTATGAATCTTTTAATATCCCCTAAATATTTATTAAAAATACCTATCATACTCAAGGTATGAATTTAACAGCAGGTGGTCTGTATGCATATGCGTACTTTCGTGCAATACGAGGGAGGTGATCTAAATAAAAAATAATTGATATTGACCTTTTCTTTAGTGTCCTCAGCGAGTGGAGGCGAGGCGGGCTGCGCGTCGGACTGCGCCTGCGCACGCCGCCCCAGCGTGTTCATCATCACCGCCATTACGTTCTCATGCACGCGTAACACTCTATAATCAATAATAACAAGCAGTTTTTTTTTTACATTAATGCTATCTTCCATGTACTGGGTGTTAGGTTAGACGCCGGCAATATTTTTATAACATAATCATTGGTCGTTTCTGGTTCTAAATCAATAAAAAAAATAGGTGCTTAATATTTCACCTACTTATCTTGAGAAACGTAAAACTGATATACACTCAACACCAGGTAATTTACCCAAAAACGAACTAGTGTAATAGATACAGAAACGAATTAATGACGCCCTGTCCCGCACCTCGATGCGCACCCCGCTTCCATTTGTTTAACCGTGCAGCGTTCCTACGATAAGTTACATTATGGTTAACCAAGAACCAAGAATTAATCATTGAAGCTAGGCGTGATTTTTTAGGCTTAAAAGTATCGTTCCCATACTTTTAAAAGTTTTAGAAAAACTAACTAAGGTTGTCTTTGTTGTTTATTAGTATTTGTTTTGATATCATTATTTTATATGTTAAATGTAACTATGAAGTGTGATATCCTAGAATATTGCGAGGGTTTAACCTTTCACCTTGTATATTTGTATTTGTAGGTGGTAGAGTCACGTTGTAGCTATTACTGGTTTCAGCATGTATGGGTCGGCTCGCCTGCAGTAGTAACACTCTGTCACAGAAAACCGAGTGAAGTAACAGTGTTTGCATTGTTGTGTTTGGTTCGGTCAGTGAGAGCGCTGGAGATACTCCATCTCCTTCCCCACTTCCCCCAAACACAGGCTGACAGCGCACTTGCGACGGTGGTGATCTCTTAACATCAGGTGACCTATCTGTTCATTTGCCGCATATGATATTTAAAAAAATGCTTTCGTTCACTGCTTCCCTCACATCAATGTACATTTGGTATATTTATTTCCTCGGACAGAAGAATTATACATATATAAAGCTATGCCGTTGCGAGAGTATAAAGATTTATAGATACAATAATTTTACTACGTATATTAATTTTGTTTCTTTAAGTTGGGTTTTCTCGTTAACTATAGGTTAAACTAAACCTTTACGGTGTTATTACAAAAAAGTTAAATACGTATTGAACCCTGGCTTTAAAAAGGTCTCGTATTAAATGGGCCGCTGTCGCTGAATGTTCGCCATCTTGCTGTTTTGTCTCACTTTGGTTACGTTAGGTTAGACTTGCGAATAAGGATAACGCGAACTTATCTCGGGCGAGCGCGGTGAATTTATTAGGAAACTTTTTTTAAACGATGTATTTAATACGTATTTAACTTTTTTTGTAATAACACGGAATATATCGAACAGTCGTTAGATATACAACATTGCGCATGAGTATTGGGATGCGACCATTTATAATTACAACTATCTCATTTTTTTTTTAAATTTTATGAATATTTCAAGACCACAGACTAACGCATGGTAAGGTCCTTCTTTAATAATAGATTACATTATTGCACATGCTTAATAGTTAGAGGGTGTACAAAAAATCATTTCTAATGATCGGTGATCATATGCCAAATGGCTAATAAATTGTAAGCACATTCTAATACCTTATTAAGTCAGGGTGCTGGAAGAAGGTGTGGTTGTTTACGAGTTTCCTGAAAAGAAAAACAATTTACGTGTTATTTTTGATAATATTATGAAGTCATAAGTCTTTCAGTAGGTAGAGCCCAAGAAGGATTGACCACAATCAGAACACAAATCAACTTTATAAAAGAAGACTCAAAAATTCTAAGAACAAGACTTACTTAGTCCTTAGTGCAGCGCCTGATTGGACTATTTTAATGGACACGTATGAAAAGCACTACAAAATCCCAGAGGATGTGTGCGTTTTGCCATCCAGACCGGACATATTTCTCTATTCAAGACATATAAAGCGCGCGGTACTTGTTGACCTTACCGTTCCGTTGAAAACTAATATTCCTAAAGACCACGAGATGAAGCTGGACAGGTATTACGACTTAGTCAACAAGTTGACGAAAACGGTTATAGAGTCAATCTATATGCCGTAGAAGTGGGAGCGAGAGGTATACCAGCAAAATTTATCTATAGCCTGCTCAAAGACCGCGGTCTATGTAGAACTGCAGTAGGTTCTATACTAGAACGAGCCTCTAAAGCTGCACTAGCAGGTTCATAGCAGATTTGAATAGGCAGGGGCAGTAGCTAGAGTAGTTAAGGTGAGTGTTAATGTACATTCGCAAGGGGCCCCTTAAACCTACACCCGTGTCACAAGTCTCGGGAAAATTCGTACTTCACTAATGTTACAAATATTTTGAAGGCAATAAATATAGATTTCTACTTCCCTTATTTACAAAAATCTCAAAGGCAATAACTAAAAAAAAATCTTACCTCACTAATATATACAAAAATCTCAAAGGCAATAAATAAAAAAATTCTTACCTCACTAATATATACAAAAATCTTAAAGGCAATAAAAATAAAAATTCTCACCTCACTTATTAACAAAAGTCTCAAAGGTAATAAAAATAAAAATTCTTATCCTACTAATATTAGAAACATCGTATAGGCAGTAAAGATAGTTACCAGAGCCTCTTCCTCATGAGCTCCTCCTCCTCCTGGCTCATCTGCACGGGCAGCAAGGCGCGGATCTGGCTGAGCCCCACCCACATCTCCGCCACGTCCTGCTTCGTCTTCGCGTTAATAACGTACGTCTTCTCCAGCGCGCGGATCAGCTCCCCCACCGCGTCGTACTGACGGACTAACAGACTGTCGGACACACAATATCGTATAGTAGAACCTCGACAAGTCAAACTTAAGATCGTCATTATAGAGGTAATCGATGTAATGTAGTTAACTTTTCCCGCAATAAAAAAACTTTTAGTCGGCAATACTTTATAAAATGTAACATTTTGACAACATTGAACAATTTTTAAATAACGATTTTAAGTTACGCTTCAATATACATATTTATGGTATTGTTAATAGGGGGTTTAAAACTTTAGGATTTGTATTACATAACACTAAGGATTTCAAGATGGCACATACAAAGATTGCGCTGTTTAACTCACTCGTTCGTAGCGGCTTGGAATATTGCAGTGTGGTATGGAATCCTCATTACGAAATTTATGTAAATAAAATACAAAGGGTGCAAAAACGATTTTTGTGGCATTTGACATACAACTTTCACTTAGGGAAAAAACTTCTCACATACCAAGACAGACTTCAATATTTTAATTTAGACACTTTAAAAGGTCGCAGAGGATTACTTGATCTCACTTTTCTGTACAAACTAATGAATGGAATCTTGGACGCACCTGAACTACTAAGCAGAGTTGATATAACGGTTCCTGCGAAGCTGCCTAGAGCCTCACGTTTTAATATATTTAATATATTAAGTATTTTCGAACAAATTTATGCATTTACTCTCCACTAAATAGAATGATATCACTTTATAATTCTAAATCTAAAAGCTCTAACCTAGATATATTCACAAATAGTCTCAGCCAGTATAAACAAATTTGTTTAAGTAACTTAAAATAAAAAGAAAATTGGAATGTATGGTTAGTGTTTTCACTTTTTTTTGTTGTTTGTTTTAGCTTTCTCATCTACTTAAGTTATTTGCTGTAGAATATAATAAATACGTCGTAAACACCTATAATTAAGATTGCACTTATATAGAGTCATTAAAAATGCATGTTATTATTATTATTCATATATATTATATATATTGTTAATATATTATTCTAGTATAAATCTTGTTGGTGTTTCTAAATAAATAAATAATAAACAACTAAGGTTTGCCCGCGGCTTCGCTTGCGTTAATGTACAATTGCTCTATCCCTCAGGAACAGAACATTTTTTTTTCTGGATAAATTGTATCTGTATGCAAATTACCTGTATGCGAAATGTCATGATAGATTTAATAGTTGAAGCTGAGTAACAAACAAATTCATACTCAACTACATAATCTAGAAACGCGGTAGGTTTTTTTTTCTCGAACTGATTACGCTATTGACCTGGCAAGGTCTTTACAGCTTCACCGGACTACAACGAGTATGTTTCCTGTCTATAATACTGCTATTCGGTATCTTCCTTTATACCACTAGTCCACATGAATTGTTATATACGCGGCAGCGTGTCAAGCCAAGTTCAAGCTAACAGAATGGCAAGCTAATATTACACGAACCATTTGGAGCCACTTCCGACCCTCTCCATCTCAAACACCATTTCATATAAACATGTTGGCTCCGAATTTTATATTTTTGCAATAGCTATTGGATAGATTCCGATCAAATTTTTATGTTTTACTTTTTAGACACAGTGACTTTATTAAAAAAAAAAATTAGCGACATATTACTTACATACAAACTATTAAAATCTTAAGAAACTACGAGTTTTATAAGCACTACACGTTCATTGAAACGTGTTTTCTTGCCGAGGAGAAGTGGAGTAAACTGTGTGGAACGCATGAGCATGAGAGGGGAAGTAAAGAGATAGCATTGTTTCCAGAGAAATTCTATGGGGACAGTATACTTATGCTTTAAATTTTTGTGGAGTTTTTTTTTAATGAAACATACTGTTATGATAATAAACAAAGAAGATGAAGCCTATGAGCTAGTTTAAAAATATTTACTAAAACAGTAAAATCGAATATACCAACCTAAACATCTCCCTGACAAGTTTGGGTGTTTCTATCTGCGACTCTTCAGCCCAGTTGACAATTGTCTGTATCAGAACTTTCCTGAAACGCTCCTCTGGCGATTTCTTCGGCGGTTCTTCTATAGCCTATTTAAAAAAAAAAAATTACATCTATCTTGCCGATTACATTTGTTTCTTGGTAATTTGTTCTAGAAGGTGGTAGAGCCACGTTGTAGCTATTATTAGTTTCAGTGTGAATGGGTCTGCTCGCCCGGGGTAGTACCACTCGAACCACAGAACACCGACGTGAAGTAACAATGTTTGCATTGTTGAGTTTCGTTCGGTCAGTGAAAGCGCCGGAGGCCCACCTCCTTCCCCCCTTTCCCTTCCCCTTTCTCCTTTCCCTCCCCCTCCCCCAAACATAGGCCGGCAACGCACTTGCAACTCCCCTGGTGTTGCTAATGTCTATGGACGGTGGTGATCACTTAACATCAGGTGCCCAACCCACCTGTTCGTTTGCCTCCTTTTGACATTAAAAATGTATATGTATGTAAATGTATATAATAAAAAGGTATTATATGTATTTATTAGGATTTAAAAAATCGACAACCTTTATAATTTGTCACTATGTAAGTACTGTTTCAAATGAAGAAAAACACAAATACTATCAATCCCTACCCCTCCCCCAAACATAGGCCGGCAACGCACTTGTGACTCCCCTGGTGTTGCTAATGTCTATGGACGGTGGTGATCACTTAACATCAGGTGCCCAACCCACCTGTTCGTTTGCCTCCTTTTGACATTAAAAATGTATATGTATGTAAATGTATATAATAAAAAGGTATTATATGTATTTATTAGGATTTAAAAAATCGACAACCTTTATAATTTGTCACTATGTAAGTACTGTTTCAAATGAAGAAAAACACAAATACTATCAAAGTTTGGGCTTCGATTTCTCATTTACATAATATACAATGATTTTTCTAAAATTACCCAGAAACGAATAAACATATCATAAAAAGTAATACATTATTTTTTCGAGGAAATTAAACGATAGACAAAAAGGCCTGAATACATTTTATCGACAAAGTTATTTGAGGTTAACTTTAAGTTGTATGGGACATGAAATCTATGTTTTGTTTATACATTTTACAACATTATATAGATAACTAAATAGGTAACTAAATTCGATACGACTGTAACTAATAAATTATTTATGAAGACTTTACTTTGAACGTGAAAACGGAGGAATATTCACCTTTTTATGTTAAAAAATATATCAATACTCACTTTTGGCTCTTCCTCCAATTCTTTTACCGTGTTAATAATATTGTACAGCTTGCCGAAGGCACCAGGTTTCACTTCTGGTTCAGTAGGTTCCTATAAAAATATAGAAAGGGTCTATAATATTAACCAGGCAGATATTTAATAAGTTTTTTTTGAAGTTATACTTCTTTTGGCGCGTTAGGGAAAAATGATGAGGGTAAATTCTTATGATGCGCGCGCAAACCGTCACGAAAAACCGACACCCCCTTAATTTAGCTATAATCAACATTTTGTTTCTTTGTATTTGTTGTTTGTATTTCTTTGTATTAAAACTTTCAATATATTAAATACATATTTTCTATTGGTAGTGTCGTTTTTTCTACAAACGCAAAATAAGGCGAAAGGTAAAAATTTTGAAAAGATTTTTATCTTGTAACGCCAAAGAAGTATAACTTCTAACGCGTGTACATAACTACACACACACTTTTTTTATTAATGTAAAAATAGTACAATCGTTGATCACAATAGCTATGACGATGTGCTTGTATTAAGATATTTTTAACCATTGATTGATAGGTGCTCAAATTAAAAAAAAATGTATAATTCGAGAACTTTCGACAAATCATTCAGCGAGTATTGTTAACAAAAATTATGTCCATGGATTAATTATTTCAATTGATCAAGTAAAAAGTATAAGCTTTGGAGATTAGAAAATGATCAGAAAATTAATAATTATAAGGGGTACAGGGTTCCTGCAACGCGGTCTTTTTAGCTCCACGTAATTTAAAAGGTATTCAAACAAAAATTATAAATTCGAGATCTTAGTGAAGATCAAGGAGTAATATTTAAAAAAAAAAACGTGTATGAGTTACGTCAGAGTCTGGTTCCTGCAATGCGTTCAGAGACACGTGCGTCATCAGGCTCTCGTGGAAGTTGTTCATACGCGCTATCAGCTCCTCCCCGCAGGGACAGTTCTCCCTGTCTTCCTCTTCCAAGTGCTTGAAACCTGTATAAATGTTTATGGTTTTATATGGTGATTGTCACTTTCCTTGCTACCTACCATAGTGGTTGCGCCGCTTTATATATTTTAAATTCAATGCAATATGGTGATCAGATCGCGACACTTTCCATCCCCTCTTAATTACCCCTTCCTGTGGCACATACATGCATACAAGACTCGTAGCACGTCGATCACAATAGTTCGTTACCACGCCGCGGGCAAACAATTTAATTTTGCCCCTGGTCGAGTTAGTAAGAAAACGCATCGCTCCGCATATAGTACGTGCTGATACTTTTAGAAACAATAATTGTGGTGCGAGATTCCCTGACTCTGTACTTTAGTGTCCGTCAGTGTCGTGACGGAGAAAACTGTGGAGTGCAACGTGAACATCACCTAGCCGGCTAGCCACGTGGAAACCGCAGCGCCATAAGGTATGTGCCAAGTTTCCTTCCTAGTCCTGTCTCCATCGCATCTGATCACAATAGTTGAGTATCAAATTAGCATCCCCGCAAATACAGTCCACTAATCATAGAATAGAGCACCCCCTCAGTGGCGTCGAGAACGCAACGGCGCCACCACATAGGTTAGTTCAAATAATAAATAAAATAAAAAATATATAATATGGGAGCTCGCGAATCATTAAAAACGAAGTTCCAGGAATTCGGTATCTTAACTCTACCCTCCCAATACATTCTTGATAATTTAATGTATGTCCGTAAAAACTTTGAAAATGTGCATTTTGTAAAAGACCGGCATGATCTAAATACTAGAAACTGTGACAAACTGGTCGTCCCATGTTTCAGACTTAGCAAAACCAGTAATAGTTTCTTAGGTAATAGTGTTAGGTTTTACAATAAAGTCCCAAAACATATTACCGATTTGCCGGACTGTAAATTTAAGCACCATGTCAAGCGGGTTTTAGTGTCGAAAGGCTACTATAGAGTGGATCAATACGTGAACGATGGTGACGTGTGGAATTGACTCCTGTCTGTGTATCCACTAAAAAACGGTATTGTAACGTATAATGTATTTGAAATATATATATATGTTAAAAAGATGTACCCAATCGAGTTTCTTGCCGGTTCTTCTCGGTGACTGGGTTGTTTTCCGAACCGGTGGTAGTTTTGACGTTCATAAGCGCCTTATTAGGGCCTAAACTGAATAAAGTATTTTTGATTTGATTTGAATTGAAATCTGTAGGTAAACAACCATTGATACGTGTTAAGGAATGCGTACCGTCGACCTTAACGGGTGACAAAAAGTATTGGAAAAAACGGATACCTGCTTTAGTTTCACACCGTACGTGACACTCTTGTACTGGTTTTGGTACGTTACGACGTCTTACGCGTAATACTCGTAATATTTATAATTTCGGATTTGAAATTGTATGAACTATTAAAAGGACATTGTTATTGTAATTGTTGTGATGAGTGGTTTGTAGCAAAGGGGTGACGCCAGCTTCCACCTACAAAGCTTCTATTGTACACGTACACATATAATATCGCTACAGACGGACCCCTGCACTGGTAGCCTTACAGGAACGGTACGACAAGGCTGTAAGGTAAGCGGTTTTGGAATAATTTTACTTATTAGAGTTGCTGTGCATCACAGTTTTACTAGGGTTTATCACAACCCCGAATTCCATTATTGAAGGGCCCAGCAGCAATTCGATTTTCGCGGTTGTCATTGTCTCGCACATAAGCTATTTGTATACGCTGGTTGTAATTGTGATAAAAAGGGTTTGATAATTCGGTGGGATGCTTTTCTGGTGATCGCTAAAGATGCACAACGGTCGGAAGGATATGGGAAAAAATAGGACTCACCTTTTGGCTGTTATCACGGTTATAGGAGGTCTCATTTACTGACACTTCGGTTCGCACCTTTCACTTCTACTCTCTAATTATATTAATGAATGTTTATAATGTAATTTATTATTAATAGTCGATCACAGAGATGTGCGCCGTAGTCATTATGTATTCGGACTGACTTAAGCACCGGTGAGGGGTTTGGGGGGAGGAAATATGACACTTGATGGATTTAAAGAAGGACGGATAATACCGTTGTGCATTGTAATGCTTCTTAACCATTTTAGCCTAAACAATATTATTTATTTTAAAATGACATTTACACCTTATATACAACATCTCATAAAAATCAATTGAGCTCAAATAGATTTTTTTACGATTGCGGAAAAATATTATCATATCTCGTATCTTAACGCGATATAAATAAACAAAAAATGATTCATCGGCGTAGGGAACCAAGAATATTGTTTTAAATAGCCCGTCTTCGATTTTCCCGAATTGTTCGAAAAATGACGTCAGCCTTCTAAAGTTTCCACTCCTCTTTACTTCAAAGGATATTAAGCGTACCACGGTGCGTCAGAAGAGTCTCTTTCTGGGCCTCGAAACACATACGAAGAGATACAAGAGAAATCGATATTTAAGCAAACTGTGACAACAGCGTTACAAAATATAAATATAAGTTAGTCACTGAGGTCACGAGTTCATTTGATTTTTGTCTGTCAAAGTACAACAGACATATACACAGTCACAAATACCGATTTACTAATATAGATATATAAGGTAATACTTACTGAGTATAGCGTTCATCTGTTCCCTTGGAGGACAACGGAACTCTCTTGTCTTTTTAGCGGCTAAAGCGCTTGGTAAATCCGATTGTTTGATCTCTGTGTAGCGCCTAAATAAATAATGAGATGAATTTTAAAAATATACATAAATAAATAAATTAGTGTTCCAAAGGAATGAAATAAAAATTATGGCAATCTTTATGTACATAGAAACCATAAGTACTGTTACTATTTATCACCTCGCTTAAAGTATTGTTACTATCTATCATATCTATAAGTACTGTTACTATCTAACATCTTCTATAAGACGGCAGTGAACGATCAGTACCAGCCTGTATCTCCAAACAGAGCGTGCTCACGCCCGCGTAACTACAGATCACGCCGCCGTGGTTTGGGGGTAAATTTCGCTCCCGCACACCAGACTAGGCCCCCCTCGGCAGCGGCTCAAGCCTAGGTCCGTTCCCTCGGCGTGGAGCCCTTGAGTACGCTGCTCGCGCGATACAGTGACACAAAATCTTACATCACTGCGACAACATTACACATATCACCTCCACACACGTGCACGCATACACGCTTACACATACATGCAGGTGGAAGGGTTTTATTTTTTCCCCTTATCAAACTGAAATAGTTTAGAATATTATCCGATACGAAATATATATAAGAGTTGTTGAGGTATGTCTGCTTGGTACACATATATGTTTCAACAACTCATATATGTATGAATAGTTAGATTAGCTTAGGTTAACTTACATAGGTCGCGAATTGCATGTATCAGGCAACAGCCAAAGCCGAGGTGTGCCGCGCACCCTTGAGCTAGTTGTCAAAATAAAATCGGCTGAGTGCCTTAGGCGCTTGCCTTAGTAGTCCGGTGAAGCTGTTAAGACCTTGCTCGGACAATAGCGTAGTCAGTTCGAAAAAAAAAAAATCTTCTATAAGTACTGTTACTATATATAGTCTTCTATAATTACGGTTACTTTTACAATTAATTACAAAAGAAACTGACCTAAGTTGATCACTCTGTAAGTCACCGACGAAATCATGAGCGAAGGCAATAATGGATTCGACTCGATGTCGGAGCTGCATATCGTTAAGATGCTGGAGAAGGTAGCACATCTGAAGTTTAGCGCCTTCCGCCATCTTCATGTGCAACAGGCCTTTACGATGTTCGTCTTTCCCTTCTGGAAGTAATCAATTTTCATTAAATACCTCGAATGGTAGGTTACTATACTTCACTGCACATAGTATAAAATTACGACGATCGATTGTTGATGGTCGCCAATATTTTTGGATAATGTTGTGGTTGCCGTTAGACATTAAAACGATGATGGATCAGTGATGAGAATGTTCGGACACTGCGTCGATCGCGATCTGCAGATTCGAATCTTTATGAATAAATCGGAGTTTTCGTTGAAGGAAAGGATCCAGATAAAATCATAGCATAGTGGTCTCTTCCTACCGCTACCTGCCATCGTAAAGTTGAAAATCCGTCTCATAACACCTATAGGTCGATTCCAGCAGTAAGCCAGGCTAACTACATCACTCGAGGTCGTGTTTGAATATGATATAAAAAAATATTATTTGAAATATTGCCCGAAGTTACCTTTATCAAACGTAGGGTCCCAAGTTTCAGGGTTGATCATGATGAGGAGTTTTTCGACGTCTTCATCCCGCATCATACCGACCAGTAGGAGACGATCCACCAATTTTATTAGCGGCCTAAGGAAATAAAACTTGGTTAACTGTTTTAAGTTATTTAAAAGCGTTTTACACAGTAGAAACAATACTCAGAAAGTCCTAAGTGCAAGTAATATTTTCGTCAAAATGGGTTAAATAATTCTGGGTCCGAGACAAAAGATAGAAACTTTATTTATATATATAAAATAGCGGGCCCGGCGGCGGCCTTGATAATAAAAAAAATCGTAAAATTCAACCGCAGTGCCATCTACTGGATCCAATTGTGAATCTAAACCATTCTTGAATCCAGCTGAACACGCACAAAAAAACATCATCACAATCTATGCAGTCGTTTAGGAGTTCAGTCACATACACACGGACAGAAGAATTATATATACCAGATGAATGTTTAAAGGGTGACTTTCAATCGTGTGATAGTTCATGGTCACATTTAACATATAAAATATCAAAACAAATAGTAATTAACAACAAAGAGAACCTAAGTTAAAGATTATTCTAAAACTATTTAAAGTATGGAAACTTAAATGAGTGCTTGTATGTATGAGTACTGACAGGAACATCTGACGCAAGCCGCGCAATTGCAATATGGTTGGTCACGTTTACTAGCATGTCAAGAGGAGAAAACATGTTTTCACTATTAAAAAAAAAATGAGTGTATGCATGTGAGTACTGACAGGAATAAGTTCTCGTTGCTGCCACCAACGGGGTCGCGGCTGTGCACCTGGTTGGTGTCCACCGCCTCCGCCAGCGCCTGCATCACGAACTCGCGGACCACCTCCAGCGGGAAGTACGGCGAGTACAGGTTGCTTATGTCCGTTATACTCTCACTGTTACCAACAATCATATTTACTACAGCAGATTGCAACGACACCTATCACTCGCCAATCACCAATTATGCATCCAAATTATCCAGGGACTACTCAAACATAAACCCAGTTGGTATGTAGAAATCTTTTAAAATAAGCTTAGAACCCGTTCGCAGCGTCACCTATCGGGTTCGATGAAGATAAAAACTAACCTACATATATTGACGTTAAATATCTTTCCAATAACCCTTGGGTTGCCCCTACGCCACTCACTCACTAAATAATTTTTGGCCTCTATGTCGACCGCTAAGTCTACCCCGATTATAATCTTCAGAACATATTTAATGTACAGGTTTGGCCTAGTTACAGTTATTATATGTATAGATAATCGCTGGGTAATGTCTAATGACACATTTGGAAGTAAAATCGACACAACTCGCGAATTGTTTTAAGCGCCATCTATCTGCATACCTTGTACTACATTCTTAGTTACTTTTAAAATGCTTGATATTGTGAATGTTATCAGGAAATTCCTTTTCAGCATATTCAAGGATTGTAAATTTCCTATTTTACTGCATACCACGTGCTGTTCTATAATTGTTTCGTTACATTTCAAGTCTAGATAAATTCAATTTTAATCATTCATATAACATGTTTAATATTTTAAAATTTCCATCTTTAATTCTTTTTCTATACACCGAGAATAACGTTTAAATTTTGCCGTAAATAAGGTTTTTAGTTTCTTTTTATATTTTATATGTACAAAATTTGAGGATATTGTATAATAATGTAAAATATTAGAAACGGTTAACGCTGAATTTAGCTTATTTTCAAATGCAACGAAACAATTTATATGTTTTAATATCATTATTAATGTAAGAATACTCTATTAATAATAGAGTATTATAATATTAATAATAACATTATTAATAATAATGTAAGCCACAAACTCAGCCGGAGTACCCCGAAGAAGAGAATCTCCATGTGTGGATTAGTGGTGGATTACATGTCCTCACAATTTCTTTTCCTAAATATAATAATTAAAACACTAAAGATGGTCGGGAAAAACTTTAAATGATAGTTATATACTTGGTTTTGAACCTTGCAATAAACGTAAGATTTTAGATAGACAGAAAACATAGATTGGTGACCAGATTTTTTTTAAATTTGCAACAACGTATAAAACTTACGTGATGTCCGTCATCTTCATTTGCGGACGAACACTTTCAGTTTGGAGCGAACGTAAACTGTGACCCATGTCGGGGAACTCGTATAAACTTTTCAGCTCCGTACCAAGGGGTATAACGAATTCGTTCTTGCACGTCTCCCTGGAATAAATAAACAGTTTGTCTATGTTAATGAAGTGAAACTTCTTATGGAAGGGCCTTGAAATTCTCATCCGCAACCTTTTTGTGTGACAAAAACTTGTGGGGTGAACACTGTGTCGGGTAAAATGGAAACTGTGTCTTGCTTGCCTCCGATTATTGGAGAACGGTGAGACATACGTTCTTCTGGTTGTCACTTCTAACGAGTGTAAACTATATACATGTATTTTTCAATTATGGTAAAACATTTTGCAACGTCATAGGCTGTTTTTAAGGGTTTTTCTTAACTATCCTGTTGTTGGCCTGACGGGCCTTAAGTGAGCGCATAAGACACTCCCCTTGATTATTCTGTCATGAATGTTAGAACTACATTATATAGACTGAATGTTTAGACAGTAGCAATATATATGGGAGATACGCTGCACTCGATTCTCGTTCTAAATCAATTAAAAAAATAGGTGCTTAATATTTGACCTAATTATATAGAAAAATACAAAACTTATACACAATCCTCTACGCGTCTATGTTAAAGCATAGTGTCAATGACCGCCCGGTTATTTCACTTTCATTTGAAAGGGTCCTTAAACGTCAGGAACAAAACAATATGGTTTATTGTCCGTTTTATTATCGAAAGCCCTTGTGAGTTTTCATAGTAAGTGATACCTCCCAACATAATATGCTAATGAATTTTATGAACGGCCCCTGAACAATTATATTAAGGCCAAATTAAAAATACTTACATGGTGGTCGCATGAGATTCCAAATGCAAAGCGATGAGAAGATCATAGAAGCCTTGTCGTAGAGGTCCGGACATGTACTGCGATTGTATCGCGTATAGCAGTTGTTTCTGGTCCACATGTTGGCATAGAGCGTGCGCAGCTCTAGAAAGAATAAAATCGATGGAAATTTAAAGTTGAAACGAGACGAACTTAAGAAAATTAATCAAGCGATGATGTCTCAGTAGTTAGTGTTTGGACAATGCTTCCATCGAGGTAGGTTCAAATCCTTGTCAATGAGCCGGATTTTTTTTATATAATAGAAGACAAACGAACTGGCGGGTCACCTTATTTTTATCAACGTGGGGTAATCCCTTTTGGTTACGCCAGCCTCGCAGGGGGGGAGGACTATCCTCCCACCGTAGCTGGACCGGGGAGGATGGGTCGGGGGACCCATCTTCCCATTGCACAGGTCCGGCGGAAGGAGGAGACGGCCGGCGTGTACCCGGCTGTCTCCTAACAAGACGGGGCCCGGCGGCGGCGCGTTCGCTACTGGGCCAACCGCTGGGGCGGCACGATGAAGTCTATAGAGATCTCGTGCCGCCCCAACTATAGCGGCAGACGTACACCGTGGGGTTTTAGTCCGTGCGACTCGGACATAACCCACCCTCTCCCCCGGGAGGGGGGCGTATCCATAAGGGATATACCCCCGTTAAAAAAAAAAAAAAGGGGGAGGACTAAAACTCCACGGTGTACCGACAGACTGTAATTGTTAGGGCGGCAAGGGATCGTACAATGCTAATCAACCTTGTAGAGCCGCCCCAACGGTCCGCCCGGCGGAAGGTGAGGTAACCGCCGGGCTCCTACCTATAGAGAGCCAGACTGGGTACACACCATCCGCCTCCCCTCGTCCATCGGATTTATGCAATGAGGAGATGGTCCCTTAGACCCATCCGCTCAGGTCTAGCTGATGTTTAGTTATCAAGTCGCAAGTGCGTTGTCAGCATGTTTGGGGGGAAGGGGGAGGGGAGGTGGTCCTCCGGCGCTCTCGCTGACTGAAGGAAACGCAACAATGCAAGCACTAATAATTGACGTGGGTGTTTCTGTGGGTCGGGTTGCAGTACCGCGGGCGAGCCGATCCATTCATTCTGAAACCAGTAGTAGCATCAGCATGGCTCTACCACCTATGTAGGTAGTTTTAAGTAGGAAAGGATACCATCGCGATGAAACCATAGCATTGTGATAAGGCTTTTATAACTCACCTGATTATATACTACCCTCGAGTTGAAAATCTATCGCTGAGCAGCTGTTAGTATTTCCATTAGTTTTAATCGACTGCTAGTCCTTCTCTGGGTTTATCGTTTACCACCTTAGACCATATCGTCATATAACATCAGATGAGATTCTGTTCAAACGCTAAAGGTGGTAGAGGCACGCTGAAGCTACTACTGGTTTCAGCATGAATGGGTCGACTCGCTCGGGGTAGTACCACCCGACCCACAGAAAACCGACGTGAATTAACAGTGCTTGCATTGTTGCGTTTCGTTCGGTCAGTGAGAGCGCCCACCTCTCCCCCTCCACTTTCCCTTCTCCTTCCACTTTCCCCTCCCCCCCAACACAGGTTGGCAAAGCACTTGCGACTCCCCTGGTGTTGCAAATGTCTATGGACGATGGTGATCACTTAAAATCAGGCGACCCACTTGTTCGTTTGCATCCTATGCATAATTATATAAAAAATGCATTATTATATTAAAAAAAATCCTATGAATTATAGGAGAGCTCTTATCTCTTTGTGAAATATCTTAGAGTTAAAAGAGAATGCATAAAAGTATATAGAGATTTTAATATTGTCATTTGGTCAATGAGAAAGTCACTTATTTAATACTAGCCTCTGCCCGCGACTTCGTCTGCGTGGAGTAGTTACTTTGGGCTAACGCTAACACACAGGGGAAGCTCTCAAGACGAAAAAAAACATTCATCGTTGGTGTTCCTCTCCTATTCATCT
Source organism: Antheraea pernyi (assembly GCA_015888305.1). Classification (NCBI taxonomy): domain Eukaryota; kingdom Metazoa; phylum Arthropoda; class Insecta; order Lepidoptera; family Saturniidae; genus Antheraea; species Antheraea pernyi. The sequence goes on along the minus strand of MU159829.1, from coordinate 830,572 downwards.
TAGCGTGATGATATATAATAGCATATAGCCTTCCTCGATAAATGAGCTATATAACACTGAAATAATTTTTCAAAACTGACCAGTAGTAGTTCCTGAGATTATTCCCTACAACCTCACAAACTTTATCTCTTTATAATATTGGTATAAATAAGACCTAAACTTCAGTAAAAATCTTGAAATTTTAACATTGGCCCATATATTGAGAAAATCAGATATATCGAAAACTTTCCTTTATAGTGGAATTACAATAACTTCGATATTTTGGCTGTAAATCTACACTATTGTACACATTGTCTTATGCACAATATGTCCTTTTTCCAGTTCCACTAACCCAATGTAGAGCTTCATACAATAAAAAAAAAATTTAGCCACCCCGCCCTTACACAAATTAATTTATCTGAATGAGTTGTGACATGTAAAGGATACATAATTAAATAAACAACGTACCTATAATTGCTTTGGTAACACAAGGCAGCGTACAGCGTGAGCGTGTGCGAGTGGAAACTCAATAACTTGTCCATTTCTATCAGCTCTAGAATATCGATACAGCGATCTTCCTCTGTAAGCACACATATAATTTTTCACGTAATCTATATATATGATGAAGTTGGTAGAGCCACGCTGTAGCTATTATTAGTTTCAGCACGAATGGGTCGGCTCGTCCAGGGTAGTACCACCCTCTCACAAACCACCGACCCCCTTTTCTTTCTTTTTTTTTCGAACTGACTACGCTATTGACCAAGCAAGGTCTTAACAGCTTCACCGGACTACGAAGACCACCGACGTGAAGTAACAGTGCTTGCATTGTTGCGTTTCGTTCCGTCAGTGAAAGCACCGGAGGCCCATTTTCCCTTCCCCTCCTCCCCCATACACAGGCTGGCAACGCACTTGCGACTCCCCTGGTGTTGCTAGTGTCTATGAACGGTGGTGATCATTTAACATCAGGTGGCTCACCTGTTCGTTTGCCTGCTTTAAACTTTTAAAAAAACTGCCGAATGTATGTAAGCATATCACTTCGTAACTGCTGCACATGTTTGACTGATTTATCCTTTGTCTTCTTTGTAATTATCAGTACAAAGTTTGTGTAAAAGAATGTGTTTATGAATAAAAATCGTACGGAAAAGTGAAAACATTAGGTTTAAAAATCTCCATATTTCTAATTGAAGTTTGAAAGTTTAAATTGGTGTTTTATTGCTGTTGAAATCCTGAAACCAACCACCTCTAACACTTTTTCTAAACTATTCTTTGTTATTTGGAGACTGCATTTAGTAAATGACACCATAATTAAATATTTACTGTACGTATCGTAACTTTGACTATGAGCAACGATAAATAGGCCTCTCTTTCGCACTTACTGATGGGTTATAACGCCTATCTGTTGGAACATTGCGACAACATCGGCCAATTATATCCTGCAAATATCTTTTACTGATTCTAAATCCTTCGAAGTAAATCAAAGATTTCAATTTATGCATAGATGTATGGTCTGTTAGATGCCTTACCTGGTATGTGCAGAGCTAACATGGAGACAGCATCTTCGCAAAGCATAGACCAGCCTCGTATGTCAGATAGTTTCAGAGCGTGAACTTGCAGCGATAAGTTTGGCACCTGAATTTTTTTCTATATTAGTATCTTATATAAGAAATAGGCGTTTTCTCCAACTGGTCACATTGGTCTCAAAATAAAATGCAAGCGGAAGTATACTTTCTTCGTCCTCGTCTTTACTTTACGAACGAGATCAATACAAAAAAAAACCCATCAAAATATTGTTTCTCTATATTGGGACTTCCCCTTTACATTTTATAGTTTTTACGAGGTAAGAAGAACCTTTGTCGTTATGTTTTCTAAATAAAAGTGTATGCTTTGTGACAGATTTTAAACGGTTACACTTATAGTACGAAAAAATATATTAATATTTTTTTCTATATCGGGACTTCCCCTTTATATTTTAGTTTCTTTTACTGTTTTTTTAAACATTAGCTATTTCTTAGCAATAAATAAAGAGTATGCCCTGTATATCAGGAGAAACAATACCGTCTTAGTAATGGTATTTATTAGAAACAGAGCCCCACAAATGTTATCGAGTTTTTTGACAGTGGAAAGTGGAGTTGATGTTTTGATATTGTAAAGTTATTCGTACCCTGGCCCACTGGTGGGGTTTCAAGCACTGCACTTTGAGCCTGGGCGGGAACTGCGGTATGACGTGCTTGTCGCTAGTGGGCAGCACCGCGGCGCTCAGCGGCAAGCTCGTGGCGGACCGGCCCAGCTCTATCTGCAGGATCTCGCGCGACGTCGCCTCCACGAATATCGCGGGGAACAGCTTCGATTCCGGTTCCATCTATGCATATACTGGGTGTTAGGTTAGACGCCGGCAATATTTTTACAGGACTATCATTAGTCGTTTCTGGTTCTAGATCAATTAAAAAAATAGCTGCTTAATTTTTGACCTAATTATCTCGAGAAAAGCAAAACTGATATACACTCAACATCAGGTGATTTACGCAAAAACGGACTGGTGTAATAAATGAATGACGCCCTGTCGCGTACTCCGGCCCACCTCCTGCACCCCACTTCCCTTTGTTCGACCGTGCGGCGTTCCCACGATAAGCAGTTACGTAATGAACCTTGAAAACAGCCCCTTGAATTTTGTTTACTGAAGCTGTGTGATTCTTTTACGATTTAAAACATCGTAACATCGTTCCCATACTTTTAAAAGTTTTGGAACAAACTTCAACTAAGCTTCTCTTTGTTGTTTATTAGTATTTGTTTTGAAATGTCAATCTAGACTTTAGTGTCCGTCTGTGTCGTGACGGAGAACAATCTTTGCAGTGCGCCGAGGACAACCACCTAGCCGGCTAGCCAGGTGAAACTGCAACGCCACGAGATATGTGTCAATTTTACTTCCCAATATTGTCTCTATTGCTTGATCACAATATAGTTTAGCATAAAATCGCAACCCTGCAGATACAGTCTACTCATATAGAGTTCAGTACTCAACGGCGCAACCAGCTCTTTTGAATAACGCGTTTGCCGACCTTGTGACAACTGTTCTAGGCTATTACTTCTTAAATAAATAACAAATTTTATGAATGTGAAATTACCTTAAATTTGATGCTGGTTTCTTTCCCTTCGCATGTGAAGGAGACAGTGCCGGTGGAGGTGTCGACTGAGCACCCTATGAACATGCCCTGGGAGGCTCCCTTGCCCGTGGCCTCCGCCATCACCTCGTTGTACAGCTCGTCCGCGCGTACCATGTAGCAAGATTGTCGGTTTACGCTAATTAAAAAAAAGTTATGGATATATAGCTATATACCGATAAGGAACAATGCTATTATTTTACAGCTAGCTGTTACGCGCGACTTGGTCCGCGTGGAACAGAAAATCTAATTTAAACATACGTGTTACGTGGTGTACTAATTTTTTTTCTCTAAATTAAAAGTAGCATAAGTTACTCTCATAATATCAGTTTCGGTCCAAACGTAGCGGTTATTAATTCGAACAGACAAACAGACAGACAGACGTCTGTTTGGCCGTGTAACAAATTGTAAGGTTATTCCAGGGGAAAGTGCTATTACCCAACATCGCATTGTTGTGATGGACATGCTATTTAAGAACACAATAAGACAAAAACCATCTCAAACACCAGAACTCACCAAATGGTGGAATCAGAAAGGCGAAAAAATTCCCGAATTCTGTAATCAACTCGACAATTTAGAGGTTGATGTTGATGCAGATATTGATACCACATGGGAACATTTGCGAAAGGCTATCATCACAGCAGCAAATAGGACTCTTGGTCGGACTAAAGGTGGTAGAAGAACAAATAGAGAAACTTGGTGGTGGACAGCGAGTGTACAGAATGCAATACAGAATAAGAAAATGGCCTTTAAGACCTGGCAGTCCAAACAAACGCCAGAGGATAGAGAAACATATAGACAAGTAAAAAAATGCCACCATAAAAGTCATAGCTGTTGAGCAAGCAAACTCCCAGAAACATCTGTACATGACTTTAGACAGTAAAGAAGGCCAAAAGCATATTTACAAGCTCGCTAAACAGCGTAACTGGAGCAACAGCGATCAAGTGATCACCAGATTACAGAAAAGGACAAAAAAAATACAGTTATTAAGGGATAGGGCAAAGCTATATTAACACTAGCGAAGCTACGGGCAAAAGCTAGTTTTTTTTTTAATTAAGGGGTTTTTATTATTTGCCTTATTTTCGAACTGGATTCGTTTAGATTAGCTTAATCGTCAGACACGAAATACACATTTGAATTCGTGTGGCTCACATGCCGGTACACATGTGTCTCGTGTAGCCTAGCTAGTTTAGCTTAGACAGATTCGCGAAGTTGTATCCAAAGCAGCAGCCCAAGCCGAGGTTCGGCCACTCTGACTTAAGATTTTACCTTAGCCCGATGAAGTTGTGAAGGTCCGTCAGGTCAATATCGTAGTCAGTTTGAAGAAGAAAAAAATGAACGAAAATGACTATATACGAATTTTAACGTAGAAAAATATCTTATCTTTGGTATTTTTGCATATACATACAATATTAAAGAATATGCTTAGAAAAGATTTTTTTAAGCGTGATTGTTGTTCACACGTAAATGACGTTCAATTTTATGTTTTACGTAAATATAAATAGAGCATTAACACTCGTTCGAATCGAAACACGTTCGAAGTGTACACAACGAGTCGTATTAAATAACCTTTATCGAGCACTTAACTAATATCAATATAAGAAAACAGGTCTACGAATAAGTTTTCACAATATTAAGAAACTTTTAAATAAATAAAGTGCTCTTTATCTTCTAATATTTTTCATATAATCTTGTCTGATAATTTTGTTGTGTAAAGTTTCCACTACGTCGTCCGGTCGGGGCATCTTATTCTTGTGTAATCGATATTTGTTTCATTAAACACTATTAGACATTTTATCTAATACGTGATTATCTGAGTTCATCATAAATCTCGTCTCTATATTTGGACTTCCTTTTTGATGTGGTGTAATTAATAGTTAACATGCTTATCTGTAGTATTTGGGGAATTTAATTGATAGGTCTGGTAACATTGATGGCAACATTCAGCACCGAATAGCCGCAGCTTGGTTTAAGTGGCGAGAAGTGACTGGCGTTACATGTGACAGAAGAATGCCTGTTAAACTCAAGGGTCTTGTCTACAAGACCATTATAAGACCTGTCCTCATGTATGGCAGCGAAACGTGGGCTGTGAACAAAAAGAACACCCATACCATTCAAGTTGCTGAAATGAAAATGTTACGGTGGATGTGCGGCGTCACTCGGCTTGATAAAATCCGCAACGAATACGTGCGAGGCAGCCTAGGGGTGCGCGACATTGCCGACAACATACAAGAAAGTAGGCTGCGATGGTATGGTCACGTAAAGAGAAAGCCACCAGACTACGTGGGAAATTTGGCATTGCAACTGTCCATTTAGGGTCAGAGATCCAGAGGCAGGCCCAAAACAAATTGGAAGGGTGTAGTGCTGAAAGATATGAACGAGTGCGAAGTTTCCGAATGTGATGTCAGGGACAAAGCGAAGTGGAGAAGAAAAGTAAGGAAGGCTGACCCCACCACCATGTGGGACTAACAGCCAGGAAGAGAGAGAGAGAAACAGACAGACAGACAATAACTTTACAAAATTGAATTTTGTTGCAAACACCGTATATACATTTCGTAAAACATACATACGTTTAGATTTAGTAAAAGACTGCTGTTTTAGGTTTAGGCACTTTAATTTTTATTTATCTACTTCGTCCGCCTAGATCCTTATGTAAAAAGCAGTGATTAATAAACTCATCTGAATGTATGAAATCCATTTACTTACGTACTTTTCACTCGTACTTACGCCGCGTCGTCATTAAAACTACAATAACCTTCGATAGAGTGGACCGATTTTAATTAAACAAAGACTAAGTTATTCTCGAAGATATGGTTTATGATTGCTTGTGTTGGTTGGTTTTGCTGTGAACCTAGTACTTACCTAGTACAGTGATGCGTGTAAATACAGACATACAGACAGAGAAACATTTCTAAAAATGATTGAAATGTATTTTATTTCTTATGCCCAGACACTTGCAACAATTTTTTTTTACGAAAATCGAAAGGTATAGACCCGCTACATTCACATCCTTATTATATGTATAGATATAAATAATTGTTGTTATAAATGGTTGTTCATTACTATATTATTCGGTAATCGAATATGTGTTGTTCTTTTATTGACTTTTAGTGTGAACAAAGTGAAGTGCTTTCCCTTTCACGCCTATTCTTTGTCGTACCTTTTACCTTACTTATTACTAACGGGCCCGGCGGACGTTGTCCCGCCCTGATAATAAAAAAAAAACGTTGACAAATTATACCCCTAAACCTTCCTCATGAATCACTTTATCTACTGGTGCAAGCCGTATGAAAATCCGTTCAGTAGTTTTTGAGTCTTAATACTATGCTCACGCAAAGGGGTGAGTACTGAATCGTATCAAATTGCGAACACGCCTCTCTCCCTTTATACCAATACCAAATAATCTATTTGCAAAAACAACAAGTATGGAAAAAAAGTCGTTTTTGAGTTTATCGCGAACAGACAGACAGACAAAACAAACCTTTCAATGACTCTGTCGTATTCATCAGTAATGATAACCGATGACTTCATAACCTTGCTCTGATTGAAATCCTTCGAGTGGAGGTGATATTGTGTCGTCACCCAACCGATGTACACGTGGGTCGGGTCTTGTCCAGGAAATATTCTGCAATGAAAACCAATGAAGTACAGACCTTAATAACCTTTTTAACTTACTAGTGGGCGCCAAGAGGTCGACATTCGACCATAGTTCATTAATTTTTTAAAGTTTGAATTTTATTAGGGTTCTTTTGTCAAAGGGTATTATGTTATAATATAATTGTAGAATGTAGAATGAAAAAGGATAATTGGAACGTAAGGGTAAAATAATACATACAGTCGAGCATAGCAACCTCCTTCACAACCTTTTTTGATGTCATTTATTGACAGATGTCAAAATGTCTTTTTTATTTACATGTGTGTATATGTTGTGTAAAATTGAAGCAGTAGTGTGAGTAATGCATATTTTAATTAATTTAATGTACTTCTAATGCATTTTATATAAAATAAATAGGTTTCTGCATTTCTCCTCCATATAAACTTCAACTATGCCAAATTTCACGTTCATCCGTTCGCCCAATTCCGTTAAAAAGGGATACAAAATTTAGGCTTCACGTATTATTATATAGATACATACGTATTATAATGATTATATAAATTACTTTACGATAACCTAAGGGTAAAGAAACCCTTTGAAATTTAACGACTCGTTGGCCAACACTCTGCTCTTTATCGTATGTTTTCGGAATACAATGCCATACACCAATATGTTGATATATTTGCTTGTTCATTACGTGAATTTCAATTAAAACTAAAAACGAATTTCTAAGCATGGTCATTTTTACGCAGTCTTTGTTCATTGTTTTAAGACTCACACCCAAATTAATATTTAATTTAATAATAAATTAAAAAAAAATTATGCCCAAGCCTGTACATAATTTAGTCGACTAGTACAGTGCTTACTGCTTTTCTATTATTCACGGTGAAAGTGTTTATGTTATCAGTTTTATCATAACACGTCAATAGATGGCGCTGAACCGTATTAATTTGTGTAACATTCAGCCGATTTTTATGGATGCTTACAATATTGATTTGAGTTCTTGGCGGCATCTTGGTCTCTCATGTAGTGGATTTTATTTTTTATTCATAATCTTGTGTTACTTGACTCTAAATTGTGTAAAATTAGTGGTGTTTTATGTAATATAGTTTGTTTATTGTGCATAAGTGAAGTGAATAGAAAATAATACCACGGACCATGAATTCTGAGATGCCACAAAAACTCCATGGAAAGTTCTAACAAGATGGCCACCATCTCGTTAGTTCGTTGAAATTATATCAAGAAACTTGTATTATCGACACTCACTTGACAATGGCAGTAATAGTCTACTAGAAGACTGCTTGCCAAAAATGGAATGGAAGAAGAACTTGTAATACTATCGACTACTAGACAGCAGCAGCAGATAGCAGTAATAATCTTGGCAACCAAAGTTTAAAAAAAAGTTATTTACGGGTAATATATATACAAAACACCTATTTGAATACACTTTAACTATTAGTTACGAGAAATATGTAATAATAATAAAGTACGAAGCTGTCCAGTTAGTTACTGGAATATATTTGATTTAAATAGCTCGAGGCGCCGCACAATAAAACACACAGTTTCGAGACTGATTGAGGTTTTTTATTTCTACCGATATTTGGTTACTTACACATATTATATATCTATAGTAAGGGCTTTTTTGTGAGGGCACGCGACGGCACGCGGTTCCCCTAAAGGAAATTTCGGTAATATCGAGAAATTGTCATAAAAACTGAGAGTTTGAAAACAAAATCAAGGTAACCTTTAGCGGTGTTATTACAAAAAAGTTAAATACCTATTGAATTCTGTCTTTAAAAAGGTTTCGTATTAAATGCACCGCGGTCGCTGAATGTTCGACATCTTGCTCTTTTGTCTCGCTTTGATTACGTTATGTTAGACTTGCGAAAAAAGGATAACGCGAACTTGCCTCGGGCGAGCGCGGTGCATTTACTACGAAACATTTTTAAAGCAAGTATTTAATACGTATTTAACTTTTCTGTAATAACACGGGAGAAGTTTTAAATATTTATTTCATAGTTCTAGTTATATATATATATATATATATATATATATATATATATCTATATCTTTCCTAAATAGTTACTGCGTCGCACGATGGTTTGTCTATACAGTAAAGGTCGGACGTAGGTCACTAAAAATATATATGTCTTAATTTTACAAAAAAATTAATGCTATAGAATGTTATGCGGCAGAGTGGACCAACGGCGGTGCCAGTACATCTGCAGCTGCGACCCAGGAAATCCGAAGAGCTTCTAATGATTATGACATACATAAATAATAATAACTTATATAGAAAATATCGCCCGTTACGAGACGTATTCACGTACAACAAACGGCCGTGTCATGACACAGCCACACCACATTTTTTTGGTTTTGTACATTCATTTGAAATTACTCATTGGCAGACAGTTTATGTTATAGAACTCATCGAAACATTTCTTTAAGTAGGTGAGGGCTAATATCGAAATTTTTATTTTAAGTTATAGAGGGTGCGTATCTTAAGTAATAGAGGTTTTCGGCTGAGAGGGGAAAGGGAGCAGATTATTCTTTGAAATTATAGAGATTTTTACTCTATCGAGGTTCTACTGTACAAGTAATAAATAGAATATTATAGATTTCAATTCTGTGGAAATAGTTGTATGGATTTTTTATATATAGTCTTTTTACACACCTGACACCGTAGAAGTATTCGTTGATGAGTTTCAAGCACTCTGCATCGAAAATTTCATTACCGACTGTTTCGGTGGCGGCGGCCGAGAGTCCGGTCGTTGTCATCTGCTTGCGTTCCTGCGGCGGCGTCGCCATCTGACAATCACATAACAAACTATTTTATTCTAGAATATTCTTTACGCATTGAGGTAGGTGGTAGAGCCACGCTGATGCCACTACTGATTTCAGCATGAATGGATGAATGGAGGAATGAATGACTCTCTCGCACGCTCTCACAGAAAACCGACGTGACGTAACAGTGCTTGCATTGTCGCGTTTCGTTCGGTCAGTGAGAGCGCCGGAGGCCCACCTCCTATCCCCCTCTCCCCTCCTTTCCCGCTCTCCCCAAACACAGGTAGGCAACGCACTTGTGACCCCCTTGGTGTTGCTAGTGTCTATGGACGGCGGTGATCACTTACCACCAGGTGACCCACCTGTTCGTTTGCCTCCTATGATATAAAAAAAACACATTTCAAAAAATTATTGAAATGTATTTTATAATTTATTCGTAGACACTGAAAAATTTTTGTGGGGTTACCAGGGTAGGGTAGGTAGGGTTCTACAGCCTGACTGGGTCGCAACCACCATGTATATGGCGAACAAGCCCGTCATAGTGATTCGCTTCTGCGGGTCGCGTTTCGGGATCAGCCTGTGCATATCCAGCTGTTCGCAGGCCGGCATGACAGCGGCGACCGCCGATGGATAGTGTGTCACTCGGTGGTCACCATTGTTTTTTTATTGTACCGCGCTTAACATTAGGCAGAGTGCAGTAATTTTGCTACTATAAAAAAAAATCACAAAAGTATAAAACGTACATACAAGTTTGATTTGCATTCTTATTATATGTATAGATAAATATATATTTTATTTAAGATTTCCTTAAAGATATGAATATATTAATCTTTATAGATATAAAACCTCTTCTAAAATAATCTTATAAATAAGTTAATGGCAAACAATTAGTATCAAACAAACAGACACATATTAATGAACTTATGCCCGGTTGCTGAGGTACTTTAATTGTAGTTTATCCGTTCAATAGCGTTATCGGTTCGATAACTTATGAAATTGCATTTCTGAACACATAATCATACGATAAAAAAGTTAAATACGTATTAAATACTTGGTTTAAAAATGTTTCCTAATAAATGCACCGCGCACGACCGAGGCAAGTTCGCGTTGTCTTTTTTCACAAATCTAACCTAACGTAACCAAAGCGTGACATAAAAGCAAGATGGCGAAGATTCAGCGACCGCGGTGCATTTAATATGACACCTTTTTAAAGCCAGGGTTCAATACGTATTTAACTTTTTTATAATAACACCGAATGGGTCATTTGACCGTTTATCTTATGGATAACTTTGTTGAGTCAATAACTGTTGCTAGTTTAACAGAGTATCTCAGAAACCGGGCATAAGACTATTATGTTTAGTCCGGTGAAGCTGTTAAGACCTTGCTAGGTCAATAGCGTAGTCGGTTCGAAGAAAAAAATGTTGAACTTACATTCAGACCCGCCTGGCTTCCGTACAAGTTGGGTCTGCTAGTTCGTGGTAACATTGCGTTATATCTCTGATTCGCCTTTACATTAACAGAACATGAAAATTATTATAATACAAAAAAAATTAAAGCAAATGAAAAAAAATACTTTAAATAATTAGCAATTGTACAAATTAAACAAATAAGGATATTAAATTTGTTTATACAAAGGTCTAAATTACGTGAAATAAAATTAAACATATAGGCTAACTCTAACACAAAAGGAAAAAAAAAAAGATTTTGTAGCATTCTTCATTGGTAATGATATATATCCTATAGCATCCCTCGATAAATGAGTTATCTAATACTGAAAGAATTTTTCAAATCGGACCAGTAATTCCTGAGATTAGCGCGGTCAACCATACATTTTTGATCGAATGCAACAAAATCGTAAACTATATGCACTATGAAAAATTACATATAAACAATAAATATGCGTTTGAAAATGAATTCACATGTGAAGTTACCTGGGTGACCTTTATCTGCGGATTCGGCCTGCGAATGCCTCTCTCTGGAGATACTTCTGTATCGCTGAATGGGTCCGGCGTTTTCGACTTACGCGTTTTACCCCGCTCCCCACTTTCACCGCGTTTGCTTTTGAAAAACCTGAGTACATTATGATATATAATCAAATCAAATCAAAAATACTTTATTCAGTTTAGGCCCTAATAAGGCGCTTATGAACGTCAAAACTACCACCGGTTCGGAAAACAACCCAGTCATCGAGACGAACCGGCAAGAAACTCGATCGGGTACAGCTTTTTAACACACATATATATATATATAGTTTATCAAATTAACCAAATTAAATAAAACATATGAATATGTGTGCTACCTAGAGATGTATTGGAAGTCGGTATAATATCGGTCAAATTTAAAACTTATACGGTTTTGCACTGGATGCCGTTGTCGGAACTGGACCAAATTGAAATGGGACCACACGGGAAGTACCAGCTTTCAAATAAAAAAGAATAATCAAAATCGGATCACCCAGTCCAAAGTTATGAGGTAACAAACATTAAAAAAAAATACAGTCGAATTGATAACCTCCTCCTTTTTTTGAAGACGGTTAAATATATATCAAATACATTATACGTTATAATACCGGCTGACACTCGTGACTTCGTCTGCGTTGTTTACTGTCCTAACAATACATAATATACTTTGCTTTCAACACTTCTTTGTAAACAATTTTATCCGTTTACTTCCCCTCACCTGTGCATGCGCATCACATCGCTTGCCCCACTTTATACATTACTGATCGAGTAGTGACACGGTTATTCTTTTGGATAAATCTAATGTAAAAAAGAGTGACTAATAAAGCCATCTGAATGTATTAAATCCATTTACTTGTCTACTTTTCTCTCGTACTTAAGTCGCGTCGTCATAAAACCACAATAACTTTTGATAGAATGGACCGATTTTACTGAAATAAAGACTAAGTTACTCACGAGGATATGCTTTATGATTTTCATGACGGCATATTATGTACCCAGTGCATTAGTAATGATGCTCGTTCATAGAACAAGACAGACAGACAGACATTTCTAAAAATGATTGAAACGTATTCTATTACATATTCCTAGACACCTGCAACAATGTTTTTTCTATAATTTTTTATAGATAACTATAGATTAATAAAAAATTGTAAGGAATCTAAGGAACAGTCTGTAAGAGAACTTAGTGTGATAGATATTCCAATTAATTTTCAACTGTGCGTATTTACTATTGAATTAGGCATGAATAAGTTTTGCTTCATTCGAATACTATTGGATTTGTTTTTTCAAACTGACTACGCTATTGACCAAGCAAGGTCTTAACAGCTTCACCGGACTACTAAGGCAAGCGCTTAAGGCACTCAGCCGATTTTATTTGACAACTAGCTCAAGGGTGCACGGCACACCTCGGCTTTGGCTGTTGCCTGATACATGCAATTCGCGACCTATGTAAGCTAACCTAAGCTAACTATTCATACATATATGAGTTGTTGAAGCATATATGTGTACCAAGCATACATAACTCAACAACTCTTATATATATTTCGTATCGGATAATATTCTAAACTATTTCAGTTTGATAAGGGAAAAAAGATAAAACCCTTCCACTTGCATGTGTAAGCGTGTATGCGTGCACGTGTGTGGAGGTGATATGTGTAATGTTGTCGCAGTGATGTAAGATTTTGTGTAACTGTATCGCGCGAGCAGCGTACTCAAGGGCTCCACGCCGAGGGAACGGACCTAGGCTTGAGCCGTTGCCGAGGGGGGCCTAGTCTGGTGTGCGGGAGCGAAATTTATCCCTAGACCACGGCGGCGTTATCTGTGGAATACTATTGGAAATTTATGTGTATAATTGAGTTAACTTACTTGAAAGGCGATCGACCGCGTTTGTCTTTTTTGTCATCGGGCGCCAAGTTCTGCGCTCCTAGATCGTACTTCGCCATCTCCGCCTCACTTGTGGTACGATGCATTGTGTTTACATGTTGTCCTGTTTCATAGTATTATATATAACTCAATCTTGCAATTGATAACCCCATTATAATAATTAGAACTACTGTTATTATAAAAGAGATTTATATCGTAGTCCGGTGAAGTTGTTAAGACCTTGCTAGGCCAACAGCATAGTTCGATAACAAAAAAAAAAGAAAAGAATTATATATGTATAATATCTTTTATATATAAATAAGCAGAGACAAAATAATTAAGTATATCTTTCTTCTTTGTTTCTGAATCGATACATTGATGAGCTTTAGTAAAAAAAAATGATAGGAAATCTTTTTGATAAATGATTAGTGAATTTTGAACTTGAAAAATTTATGAATTATGGTCAAATTTCGATCACTAGTTTTCTATAAATCGACAGATTGCATGCACACATTTTTTTAAATTATAGGGGGCAAACGAACTGGCGGGCCACCTGATGGTAAGTGATCACCGCCGACCACAGTGCACTGTTACTTGATGTGGGTGTTTCTGTGAGTCGGGTGGTAGTACCGCGAGCGAGCCGACACATTCATGCTGAAACCAGTTATAGCTGCAGCGTGCCTCTACCGCCTACAAAACACCGACTTAAGTAACAGTGCTTACATTGTTGCGTTTCGTTCGGTCAGTGAGAGCGCCAGCTACCCTCCTCCCCTCACCCCTCCCCGCAACACAGGGTGGCAACGCACTCGCGACTCCCCTGTCGCAAGTGTCTATGGACGGTGGTAATAACTTAACACCAGAAGACCCACCAGTTCGTTTGCCACTTATGATATAAATATATATATATATATTTTAGTAAAAAGCTGTTAGTTTGACATTACAAACAGACACTTCGATTTTATTTATTAGTATAGATCGTATGAGCGCGAGTAATGGATGGCTTACGCGGCGGTCGCGCCGGCTGCCGCTTCACCTTGCTGCTCGGCATTTCCTCCTGATTGTCTTCGTAATGAAGACCTACGGTTCCAAGGGACAACAAAAAAGGGTCAAAAAAAAGGTCACAGGATAGGGTTTATAAAGTTAATCGAAATTGGACTGCGTAAACGGAGTAAAAACAAAAATGCAAATAAATTCAAAAACTTAAAATAAATATAAAAAGTAAAAAAAAAATACAATTTATATACACCACGACACGACAGATAAAGTATTACTATATCAAAATAGTAATTTTCTTAAACATCTTCTGAAAAATAAACAGTTACTTTGGCAGTTATTAAAATGTTTAACTTCATACAACCGTCGTTGGAAAATCATATTACCAAGTCATGGTCAGTGTTAATTAGAGCCTGAAGGATAATTATTGTAAGTATACATGTCTCCGCAAACAAAAAAAAAATGAGGAAAATTCATATGGTCTATCGGCAAAGTTTTAAACTAGGTACAACACAAATCTCTTTGGACACAGAATCAAAAACATCAATACGGATCTATTTATTCTATCTATATATAGTTAATTTAAGTAGATAATTTAAGTGTTATGTGATTGATTCGGGTTAATTAAACGAGACGAAATTTACGATTTACCTTTGATATCGTTCATAGTGAATCCGCTGCGCATTATCTGGTCGATGTGGGCCGGCATTTGGGCTTCGGTGGCTTCCTTCATCAGGATTTGCTGGCGATCCTTGATCTCGACCCATCTCCGAGCCTTCTCAGATTCACTGAAATTGAATTATATTTAGTACTAGCCTCTGCCCGCGAGTTAATTCGCGTGGAATAGTTACTTTGAGCTAACACGCAACGGAAACTATCAAACGGAAAAAAACGGGTTTTGAAACATTCTTCATTGGTGCTCCGCTGCTATTGGTCTTAGCGTGATGATATATAACCTATAGCCTTTCTCAATAAATAAGCGATCTAACACTGACATAATCGGACCAGTAGTTCCTGAGATGAGTGCGTTCAACCAAACAAATAAGTTTTATAATATTAGATCTTTACCTATGAAATTTCCGTTTTGTATAAAAAAATAAAAAAAGATTTTTTTTTCGTGTATTTTTTATTTGTATTAATCGAACGAATCACCCATGCAATCAATGCATCTTTGCCAACGCAGTGGACGTTTATTGACGCCCTTCTTAAAGAAATCAGCTGGACGGGAAATTCCTAGAACGGAAGCGAGCAAACCAATAGCAGGTGGTGCGTTGGTTTGTAGTGTTAGCTCCGTAAACGTCGTTGATGTTGCGTGCCGCGTTGCTGCCACGACGGTACTCATATTCCATAATTACGCGAATTTTTAACGTATCCATGATGACAAAAAAGATTGAAATGAGATGAAAATGTAACACTAATCAATAAACAAATGACTACTTTTGGAAAAAGAATCTCGTGTTTTTAAAATAATATTAATTTGAAATTAGAATTCTTAGCCAAACAAAAAATATTTTGATTTGAAATGGCCAGTACTGCAGAACGGCAATTTCATAGGTAAAGACCTATTATTAGTATACTCGTAGATTACTACTCTCCTCTCGTACTTAACTCGAGCCGTCATTCAAATTACAATAACTTTTGATAGAGTGGACCGATTTTAATGAACCAAAAAGTAATTTGCTCTCGAGGATATCTCTCGAAAATTGTTGCAGGTGTCTAGGAATGAGTAATAGAATTAATTTCAATAATTTTGAGAAATGTCTGTCTGTCTGTTTGTATGAACACGCATCACTGCTAAAGTACTGGGTTCACAATAAGCACAATATATCCTCTAAAGTAACTTAGTTTTTGTTTCACTATAATCGGTCCACTCTATCAGAAGTTATTGTGGTTTTAATGACGACGCGGCGTAAGTACGAGAGATAAGTAGATAAGTATATGGACTTAATACATTCAGATGACTTTATTAATCACTGTTTTTTATATAAGCTTCCACGCAGACGAAGTCGCGGGCTCAGCTAGTCTGAAATAGAACCCTAACGAAACGGTAAATTACTTACTCTATGAAGTCGGAAAGACAAATAACAGGCAGCGAAAGGCGAAGAAACTCCCAGTTGGCTTTCTCCATCGTTTCGAAGGTGTTGTGTGATATTTTGAGGCATGGTGGTGTATCTGAAATATGAGTTTGATTTTCTCACTCTTTACTTTAACAATGGAGGCATACGATATATAGATGATCGAAGATGAAAGCCGTTTTTTTTTTTTTTTTTATAATAGCACGGCAAAGTGACTGCACTATGCCTGATGGTAAGCATAGTACAATCCAAAAACAATGGCGACCAACGAGTACATACAGTCCATCGCCGGTCCCCGCTGTCATACCGGCCTGCGAAAAGCTGGATATGCACAGGCTGATCCCGAAACGCGACCCGCAAAAGCGAATCACTATGATGGGCTTTTTCGCCATATACATGGTGGTTGCGACCCAGTCAGGCTGTAAAACCCTACCACCCCCCTATCGCCATTGCCTCGTTCGTTATTCAGCAGGGTGCACCACGTGCAGGTGAGGTTGGCTTGGATGTCTCAATTCTTAGATGTTATTTGACACCCCTTACACCCCATACCCCATTGCATACGAGGCGGAGATAAGTTAGTGTGCGTCATATATTACTATAATTGTAATGAAATTATAGAGTTCTGGTCGCTAAATCAAATTTAATTATGTCAATTACGATAAATAATAAATACATATTGGATTTTAAGGAAACGATAACCTTTAATACACTGAAAACACAGAAGAAGACACTCAAAGAAAACTAAGTCATTGAAGTTACATAATAGTGGAATTTTGATTTTGATAATACAAAATATAAATATTACAGGACGCAGGCTGCTATATTACGAGTCGATAGTCTGATTCAAGCGCATTACATCACGAGCATGTCGACGTCATCGGTACTGGTCAAAAAATACTGAACGCGGCTAAATTAATTTACACTTTAATATGAATTAATTACTACATGGCATAATTAAAATATTACTAGAATAGTCAGTGTTATTAGTACCTGATCCAGCTGGGATTCTAGTGACGTCGATCCTGGTATCGGGCATTTCATCGGTATTCTCGAAGATGGGTTGATCTTTGGTGTACCAGTGTGTTACATCTCTCTTCATATTTCTATATAATAGCGAAAAATAGTTACAATAAATTTAGTACCAATTTAGAGGTAAAGCAAGAGCAAGCAACGCTTGGTATCATCTGGAAGACATAATGATATCTTCTCTTCTAAGATACTGCAGTGTCTTAAGTCACAGAGTCTTTGACCAGGATATGTTGTCAGTGACGTACAATGTTAGGGGTTAGAGGAGACGAAAAATAAATTGTGTACAGATATGTCCTTTACGAATATATTTATTTAATTGTTTGGTATACATCTTTTATTATCGTCGATTTACTGATTACTCTATTTGTTGCTGCGATTTTCAATTTATGTGGAAAAGTGCAGCGGACAAAAATTTGCTACTCCTTAGCCTACCACCCGGGGAGCACGTGCAGGGGAATGAGAGATACACTTCCTGCGGACGCGACAAACACCAGCTCCCTTTACGCTTTATTGAAACCTTTTTATAAGTTAACTTACTACATTACAGGCGAATATACAGCGTGATCAAATCAGAAACGAGGAGATCCGAAAAAGGACGAGAAGTCATCGACATAGCCCTCATAATTAAGTCGTTACATTCCAAAATAAGTTAAATCTAATTGGAATGGTTCGTATAAGAGTGAAAACCACATGAAAATCCGTTGCGTAGTTTTTGAGTTTATCGCGAACAGACAGACAGACAGACGCGGTAGGGGACTTTGTTTTATACTATGTAATGATTGGTGAGGTGAGGTTAAAAATTGGTGAGCGTTTTGAAAAGGCATATGCTTTGTAACATTACTCGCCCATAATATTTTAATTAACCAAGTCGTGTTGGTTGAGTGGTTTTACTGGCGAATCAATTTTACATTTTATTCAACAATTCTACAGACCAGTTCTCAACACAAAATCTTAATAAAGACTAAAAATCAGTATATCAACCATTACCGTATTGACAGTATGAGTATTGAGTATTGAATCCACGCTATATTTACCGATAGCGATTAGCAACATACATATTTCAATGAATTATAATAGTACATACACACAGAAAGGTTCATAGCCCTCTTGCAGACCGCATGTAGTGAAATATTTCAACGTGTTCACATCTTGCCCGTACGTCAACCTGTAAATATAATAACTTAAATAACTTGTAACTGTATTAATAACTACCCTCAGCCCGCGACTTCGTTTGCGTGGAATAGTTACTTTGGGCTAACGCTAACACGCAGCGGAAGCTCTCAAAAGGAAAAAAATCCCCAATTTTGAAAATTTCTACATTGTTGCTCCGGTCCTGTTGGTTTTCTTCTCGAACTGACAACGCTATTGGCCTTTGGAGGCCTCTACAGCTTCACCGGACTACTAAGGCGAGCGTTTAAGGCACTCAGCCGATTTTGTTTTTAGGTAACATGCTCAAGGGCGCACGGCACACCTCGGATTGGGCTATTACCTGAGAAGTCCCGGATCTGACCTAGCTAAACTATTCTAAGCCATTCATACAATCGAAATTGCATGATTCACAAATGCATACGTGTATATCGGAATGATTAGCTCCTGTTGGTATTAGCGTGATGATTTATAGCCTATAGCATACCTCGACAAATGAGCTATCTAACACTGGAAGAATTTTTCAAATCAGACCAGTACCTACTTCCTCAGATTAGCGCGTTCAAAAGAACAAAGAAACCCTTCAAATTTATTATGTTAGTATAGATTACTACTTTTCTCTCTTACTTAACTCGAACCGTCATTTAAATTAGAATAACTTTTGATAGAGTGGACCGATTTTAATAAAAGAAATCTTAGTTACTCTCGAGGATATGCTTTATGATTTATTTATTTATTTATTGTGAACCCAATACTTTAGCAGTGATGGGTGTTCATACAAACCGACAGACAAACATTTCTAAAAATGATTTTAATGTATTCTAATACTTATTGCTAGACATTGGCAACAATTTTTTTCACGAACATCGAAACATGTAGAAGAAAATAGAATTACCTAGCTTTCTGTCCCACCCCAAGAGTACAAGCCGGGACGAAATTATCACCCTGGACATCAGCGAATGTAGTTTCCCCGCCTAGAGCGTCCATTAGCAGCTCACCGTTTAATGAAAAACCTGAAATATAGTTCACTTGAAGATTCTTGATACTTTATAAAATAATATTAGCACGTGTTTTAAACCAGCGTTTCTCAACTTTAGATGACTATTTTGCTATACGGTTAGTTACCTTGTTAGTTATCTTTTTCACTCCCAGGTGTGTTCTATGAAGAACTCGCGAGATTACTATATTTATATAAGTTCATCAACAGTAAAATGGTATGTTTTAATTATATCTAAGTTTGTCTAAAAATATCTTCCTTTAAAACTCGCCTTCTGTAATTATTCTTCCTTCATCTTAACGGATGTTTTTTTTTTATTGTAGCTTGGCAAAATGACTACTGTGCCTGATGGTAAGCACAGTACAAACAAAAAAAAGATGGCGACCACCGAGAGACATACTATCCATCGCCGGTCGCTGCTGTCATGCCGGCCTGCGTAAGTATCTCTTCTAATATATTTTTGATCGATTGATTGTTCCACAGCTTCACGGTACGGCAAAGATAACGCGTTGCGAACTTTATAGTTCGTACCCAGATAGGATTTACCGTAAAACTGTGGCTCCGAAGACCAGCGCGCGTGGTACGGTTATGAAAAGGAGAGGAAGGGATCAAATCGAATAACTCTGCAGAACACTCGCCATGATACAGACGGTAGAACACGCTCAGTGAGGCAATGTCTCTGCGCAACTGAAGCGGCTCCATGAACTCTGTTTTATTATTTTAGATAACTAGAAGGAGGCAATTATTTCTTCTATATCTAATTTATGTTACTACTTCTAAATCTTTAAGTAACTTGTCAAGGCCGATTGTTGTATCATGAAAACAGTAGTTTTAAAATGAGTATTCGAATCCTTGGGTATTGTACCACTGAATTACCATTGTAGGTGGATAGAGCCTTGCTGAAGCTATTACTGGTTTCAGCATGAATAGGTCAGCTCGCTCGGAGTAGTACCACCCTCTCACAAAATACCGACGTGAAGTAACAGTGCTTGCATTGTTGCGTTTCGTTCGGTCAGTGAGAGCGCAGGAAGCCAACCACCCCTTCCTCCTCCTCTCCCCCCTCCCCTAACACAGGCTGGCAATGCATTTGCGACTCCCCTGCTGTTGCAGGTGTCTATGGGCGGTGGTGTTCGCTTAACATCAAGTGACACACCTGTTCGTTTGCCTCCTATAATATAAAAAAAAACAGCCGGAGTTTTCAGTGAAGAAAGACATTGGGATTAAATCATAACACGGTGGTGGGGCTTTTTCTAAGCCCGCCTGGCTAGCTACCACCGTCTAGTTGAAAATCTGTCGCCAAGTATCTGTTGGTGTGTTCCAGCCGCTGCAGTTGAGAACCAGGCCCTCTTTAGGCTTAGTGTGCTTACCACCTAAGGTTATGTTCACATGACAAGCGCTAAACACGCGTTGAGCGCGCGCATAATTTTTTGTATGGTGTTCACTTGGTGCTCGATTGTCAGGCGTTATACGTACATTGCCGTCACCTTCACTTTCTTCTACATTTGTCGGTTATCCGCGTCAAAAGCGCGCGCTCATGTTAATAATATTAATATAACATTTATTTATTTATCAGACAACAAGGGTCCAAAAAACAAAAACATATTATATTAAGTAATAAGTTTAAAATTAAAATTAATAAATGTTAACGGTAACATAGAAAACCGTTGATCTCAAAGTGTGCGTTGACAACTATCGAGTGTCAGCGTAGCGTTCAACGCGCGCTTTATGAAAACCGCGCGTTAAGCGCTTGTCATGTGAACATAGCCTTAGACTACGTCGTCATTTCACATCCGATGAGTTTATGGTCAAACGATAACACCTATAAAGTATAAAAATAACAATAACCTATAAAACACAACACAAATTCCAATACACTAAAAAGTTTTGTACGTTACCGATTTGTTTATTAAAATAATACAACGCATTGTATGGAAGAAACAAACTATTATATAGAACCACAAGTTAAGACTATCAATTAAGTAACGCTGATTTAAAAATATTGATAACAATGTACACTATTCATACGATTAGCTATTTATTTACTAACAAAAGATCTTTTGTTTTCATTTTCAGACCTTAAAAATTACGAATTCCAAACTAAAGCCGGACACGTATGGTTATTTGGGTTAATGTATAGGAAGCAAGCATGTGAGCATTCCGCTGTTAGTCGTTCATACAAAGAGTTACACAATAAAATCACAATTACAGTCCATGCCAATTTTTTGAATCGCTCTGAATATGGTTGCGCAGGACACAAATAATTTTGGTATGTGTATATGACATCGAGAGAACTTAAGAATGAAAATGTTCATTTTAGATTCCTAAATTTGTTTTGTAATAAACTATTCACTATATTATGCGCAATTTACGAGCTTAATTTAAGAGCGGTCAAAAAAATTGACAAAGCCTGTATGTACTATAGTATTTGGATGAGGAAATTATGTTTGTTAAATGACTTAAAAACGGATGATTCTCTGTTTCTTGTGTAACTGTATGTTTGTGTATGAATTATTCAGAGATTACACGACCGATTTTCAGGATCCATTACGCTTTCCCTATAGCATTAATTACAATGAAACAAAGAAACGACGCAGCGGAGAAAAAATTAGTTATATAATACTATATATCCGCGTGGAACCGTATGTAAAAAAAAACAGTAATTAATTAAGTCATCTGAATGGATTAAGTTCATGTATCTACTATTCTCTCGTACTTACTCGCGGAAGCTCTCAAAAGGGAAAAAATTACGATTTTGAAACATTATTTATTATTGCTCCTATTGGTCTCAGCGTAATGATATATAGCCTACAGCCGTCCTCGATAAGTGAGCTATTTAATAATGAAAGAATTTTTCAAATCGGACCAGTAGATCCTGAGATTAGCACGTTCAACCAAACAAACAAATTCAAAAAATTTATCAGTTTTTTTTTTCTCTCGAACTGACTACGCTATTGATCTGGCAGGGTCTTCACAGCTTCACCGGACTACTCATCAGCTTTATAATATAAGTATTGATTACTACTCTTAGTACCGATAGAGTGGACCGATTCTAATGAAACAAAGACTAATTTATTCTTGAAGACATGCTTTTTTATATATAATATTATATTATTATAAGCGGCAAACGAACGGACATGTCACCAGGGGGTAAGTAATCACCGCCGTCCATAAACACTAGCAACACCAGGTGAGTCGCAAGTGCTATGCCGGCCTGTGTTTGGGGAGGGGGGAATGAGGACGGGAGAGGTTATCGGGCGCTCTCACTGACCGAACGAAACGCAACAGTGCAAGCGCTGTTACTTCACGTAGGTTTTCTCTGAGAGGGTGGTAATACGACGGTCGAGCCGACCCATTCATGCTGAAATCAATAATAGCTTCAGCGTGCCTCTAACATGATTGTCTTAGTATGATTTTATTGCGAACCCAGTACTTTAGCAGTGATGCGTGCTCATACTAACAGACAGACAGGCATTTCTAAAGATGATTGAAATGTATTTTAGTACTTAGTCCTAGACAGTTGCAACAATTTTTTTCACGAAAATTAAAAAAAGTACAGACTCGTAATATGTTAAACTTAAACTTAAAAACTTATTATATGTATAGATATAGATTATATTTAAAAGGAATATCCATAAATATTTGTAAAATATTGTCATGTAGAAGTATATAAATCATCATGACGACCATAATCTAATAAAATACTTTTATATTGGAATTCAGAAAATATCAAATGTCAATTATCTGCTGTCTGTACGTCTGCTAAAAATATATTAATCGACCGAGAATAATAATTTTTGTACTTTTAATAAAGATACTAAATAAATATAAGCCCGATCAAATTTTAAGCCGGCTCTTCTTGTAGTCCGGTGAAGTTGTTAAGATCTTGGTAGGTCAATAGCGTAGTCAGATCACAAAAAAAGGGGAGCCGGCTCATCGTGATCGTTTTCTGAACCGTTGGCCTAAATTTAATAAAGATTTGATGTAGATCTGTTAGTTCAAAATGTAAATTTCTATGAAATACAAATTAAACAGTGTCAACTAATGTTATAAATACAAATTTTTAAGTTTTAAGTACCGAACGGATCATCATAAAAAAATTATAGGTGGTAGAGCCATTTCAGCATGAATGGATCGGCTCACCCGGGGTTATACCACCCCTCCCACATAAACACCGACGTGAAGTAACAGTGCACGCATTGCTGCGTTTCGATCAGTCAGTGAGAGCGCCGGAGGCCCACCCCTTTCCGTCCATTATAGGCAGTGGATGCAGTCTAATTCGCTGACAGAAAGAAATATTCCAAGTCTTGTCCGCGCTGCAACGCTTGTATGTATGGCCAGAGCTTTTTTGTGGGGGCACGCAGTTCCCTTAAAGGCAGTTTCGAGAATATCGAAATTTTTCCATAAAAACAGAAACTGTAAAAACGAAAGATTTTCAAAAAACATGAAAAATAAAATCAATCTTGGCAGCCTTTACAAAAAAAAATGTATTTTTTTAATAGGTCCAAGTTATCCAAATACAAAAAGAATCTATATTTCCTGAACAATTACCGCGTCGCACAGTCGTTTGCCTGTTTGGTTGGACGTAGGGCACTAAAAATATTAAAGTCATAATTGTACAATAGAAATACATAAATGCAATTTTTAGATAGGACTTATAGTTTAGAGTAAATTAAATAAAACCGTTTTCAATGTATGGGAAGCAACCTAAAACCATATCCCGTGATTTTTATTGGTTTTTGGTTTAGTTTGGGTTGGACAAGGGTGCCGCGGTAAAAAAAATTATGAACTTACAACTTTCGAAAATTAGCGTGCCCTCAAAAAAGGAACGACAATAAAAGATTTGCGTATGGCCTTAACGAGGCGAGTAAACCACTCGACTCGCGGGTCCCTTAAAACGCATGTGCGTGCTCGGACTGTTAGCTCCTAAAATTTCGACGCTGTTGGCGGTTCTCCATTTAGTGAAGCAGCCTTCAATAACGCAATTGAGAGATGAGACGACGCCAAAATATAAACGCACGATGCATCCCTAACAGCAAACCCATCTTCCATACCGTAAGCGTCGTCTCGTTCGCTCTAATAATTATTTTCATTAATGCTATAGTAAAGAAGCTGTGTGAATTTCACTATAAGACACCTATAGGTGAAGTCAAAGAAAAAATAAACAAATAAAAAATAGAAATACTTCATGTTAGCGGCAATGGAGTTTTATTCTTAGTGTGTTGTGAGGTACTGTTGCAGATAGCAAGCAAAGCGAGGCGGTGTTCATATTCATTAAACGTATTTAATTAAAGCATATCAAAATTCAAAGCCGATTTTTTTAGTAAAATGTAGCAAGAACATTTTCGTTACCAATTTTTATATAATTCCATATATTATATGTAATAAAATAAAAAGAACGCGACTTTGCGAAGTGTATTTAAAATAGTATATCACGTTTAAAAGGCAAAATAAAGAACTCTATTTTTTTCATTTTAATGCATCATACATTGATACATAAAACCGTCCGCATAAAATGAGTGCACAATTGAGAATTCTGAGCTCATTTCAAATAGTCTCTCGTCTCTCGCGTCTTTGTACTTTTTGTACACTGCTTTGTAAAAACAACTGTAAATAATTCGCGTAAGGTTGAATTTGCAAAAACATGAGTTTATAGTATAACTATAACCACTTAGGTATATCAGTGAGTTTTTGGGGGCGGTTTTGAGCGTTACTTTTATTCGAGACTGTGCATCTTGGGTTTTTACATATCAATGGCATCACAGCATATTTCCGTTATGTGTTTATTTCCGTTACACATTGAAACCGGTTACCTAATACCAGAAATATCTTACGATCCATTCAAACAAAATTTATTGCACATGATTAAAAGATAAAAGAAATATATCTAATTATTTTATTTGAATGGATTACAGAGCGTTATTTCTTAGTCCTTTGTTCCAATATTTAAGTATTGGAGACATTTGAATCGCATATTTCAATATATTTGAATACTAGCTGACTCGGCCACACGTTGCTGTGACTCAGTTTATATATCATTATATATTGATAAGAACTCATAATTGCTGTTGATAATATTGGTCATATTATATACAAACATAAACATCACTTAAATGATTTTTTTTTACATAAAAAACTACTTTTATTTTCCTTAAACATACCACTAGTGTGAATCAGGTGATCGTGCGAGCCGCGCCCGCCAGGCTTAGTCAAGGCGCCGCGTGTGACACGTGAACGCTCGGTGCCGCGAACTAACGCGGCCCACGCCGCGAGTGAAAATATGTATATTTTGTGAACGGACGCTTTACAGTTTTTATCAGGCGCTATGAAATAAGAGTGCTTCCGCCGCATCAGCATACCAGAATTGATACCAGGCCGCACCTCAGCCAAGTAAGTGTATATTTTCTTAACCCCAGCTCAATCGATTGTAGACCTTTGAATCCCGCGCTTGAGCACGTATCCGTAATACCCTTGGCCTCGCAGACCGCTAAAAATACAGTCCACATCTCTATTTATATTAAACCCGCAATCAATGGAGATGAAGAACAAGTGATTTGCCCACACTACCTACCGGTTCAAGCCACTATTCCCTCCAGTGACTTAAATATAAAAATGAGATATATGCTGTCGGTGATTTTTTTGTATTATCAAGCTTTTCTCTAGAACTGAACCACATATCTCTAATCGTTAAGACAGCGTTCGTAAGAACCGTTTTCGTTCGATCATTTTTTCTCCGACTCACTTTGCAAATCCGACTACCACAAAGAAGTCTTTTCATTTTTCGGGTTAATATATGCTATAATATATGCATGACGCTCACAAATAACGTGGCTATCTACTGGTAAAAGAATTTTCAAAATCCGTTTAATAGATCCAGAGATTACCCCCTACAACCTTACAAACTCACAATTTTTACCTGTTAATGTAATAAGCAAATTACTTTATAATTGTATCGTTACATTCCAAAACGAGCTAAATCCAATTTTAGGCGTTCCTAATATTTAAATTAATATGACGATCATAAAAAAAAACTAAAGACCTTATGGACGGCAAAATTTGAACGATTCGTTCTCGCTGTATAAAAATACAAATACAAATTTTTTCCTGTAAAAATACCGAAAATGCAGACATCGCGAATAATTTAAACTTGCATAGTTTTCTATTGCATCAAAATGGCAAGCAAGCCATAATCTTGAAGAACTTTATTTTTGACCGGAACGGTGGTGCCGCTCAAAGAAACACTATAAATAGCCTCCCAAAGCTAAAGCCTACAGATGGAAGGCTAAAGGATTTCATAGACTTCGTAACTATATATTAATAATCATAAATACAGTGGTACAACAAAATAATCCCAAGGAAGGTTGATGTCAGGCAGGCGGCCGATCGTAAAAATTAAGCCAAATCATATACCACAACATGACAAACATGTTGTACCGACCCTATTTATGTGGGATAAGGGTAAAAAGAAAAAGAAGTTCTCACTGTATAAAAACTGGAAATCTAAAGAAAAAGTGAATTGTTATATGAACGATTACAATCGGGTATAGCTAATTTTTAAATGTAACGACAAGTATCTTGTGATTCGATTAGTAGTGAAATCGTTTTAAATAAACTTCGCAAACTTGCGTAACTCGCAGTTCTTTCAAACTCGGAATTAATGAGGAATCATAAAATTTCGATCAAATATGTTCTCGCTACAACAACGAAGCGAAATAATCCATTATCATTTGCCAAAGATGAATTGATGCGTTATTTACTTATCGTCCTATCGATCAGATCAAGGAAGACTCCGACTACGTCACCGACCGCCCATTGCTTGCCAAAAGATTCTGTGTTACTGCAGTACACTTTTTCCTCCTTGAAAGTTATGAAAATTCTCTAATGTAAAGTCTATTTCCCCTGTATGTAGTAAGGTACAGAATCGATAAGACAATTTGTATGAATTAATAAATAACAATTAATACGCATGCCAAAACCTACAGTTTTGCAGTGATCTGACATAAATAAAATATACCCCCTTTTAAAAAAAACACCCAAAATTATACTTTTTTGTCAACAATAGCGTAATATTACTTACTTATTTTTGTTATTTAAGCTGGGGTTATTTTATTTCCTAGTCAGATCACCGGAACAACACATTGATTTACATTTAAACACAACAAAGGACAGGACAACTTGTCACAAAATTGTTGATCACCACGTGCCCATATATGTTCGAGGAACAGCTGTTCATTGATGCTTCTCTGATAACCGTAATGATATTTGAGTTAAAGGCCAAAGGAAAACAAGAATCTAAAAGAAACAATTTCCCATTTATTAAAACAAAACTTATTCTGTGCGCCGAGATGAGTTAGAGTGGATCCAAAGGTAAAAAGAAGAAGATTCAGGTCCAGTTGTAAATGTTGGTGTTAAATTCTATGTATTTCGGCAAATAATTCTCATACTCTCATATAAGTTAGTACTTTTGGGAAAGGAGTTGATTGTTTAGGAATAGCTCCAACCAACGGCTATTGGACGAAAATTAGGTATTTTTTTTATAATACTAGTTTACATATTTTTGATGTGAAAACTTCTAGAGGCGTTGAGCGGCATTTTTGGCGGGAGATAAATTTATAATTTGCTAGTAAGCGTGACCGGCCGTATTGTCCTTGCGTGGCTTGCGTCAGACTAGCGACGCGTTAGGGGCCTGTGTACAATATTGATATTTTCTATTGAGACTGTGCATCCCATCATATATTATGTTTGGTTAATCAATAAACTGTATATAATTATAGCTCCGTGTGACCAATACATGTGAAAATCAGACCTATGTGAATAATTTCAACATATAAATTATTAAATTCAAATATACACTATTATTAGTTTAAAAATTCAAAAGACAACATAGTTACTTTATTGTTTGGAGTTATCACTTCTGCCGGCAGTCCATGATTGCCATTTCCACAAACATTTTTGTTTTCATAAACTGTACTTTGACGACTCCTACTGGTGAACCAGTTTGAAGAGCGTGAAATTCCCCACAAGTTCCATCAAACCGATTTACAATATTGTAAAAGCCGGGTAAGCATTAGAAATTTAAAAAAAAAGAGATTTTTTTACATGTATTTTGAATGGTAAAACTTTAAATTGAAATTGTAAGTACTTAAAATTAATATTAAGAGCTCAAACTTGGTGACAGTTTTTTTTTCTATATGTAGATTAAAATTTTGCATGAGACCCAAAAAAAAAAAGTTTGCGGAAACGAACCACCCTAATACACATTATATATTTTTTGTACGTATAACGAAGAGAATACACCCAAATACATTATTAAAATAGTATGTACTTATATTAAAAAAAAAATATAGCAAAATAATTTGCTAGAAATAAAGACTGCTGTTCATAAATCATAACACTCGTATTCAAGCAAAAGGAGAGATCACAGAAAGCTAAAAATTTAATGGCCTTGCTTATAGAATGTTAGATAAAATTGCTATCACTTGTATAGCTGAAACAAAAGTGTACCTGCCGAATTTACAATGTAAAGGCGACACAGACGAAACAAATGGATAATGGAACAGTGGCGATAACCATTACAAGACGGTATTTTAAAAGATTGGACGCACAAAACTCGCGTTTCTTTAAAATATATATCAGATGGTACATCAGAGAAGCACCTGCAGGTGTTCCCGTACGCGGCAACTCACTAATGGTCTGATCGAAGACGTCGAGGAAGCAGCCGACAATGTCACCCACTTTTAGCTGCTGTCCGAACGTGTCGCTCGTTGCTCCGTGTACTTTTATCGACTGGATTTATATAATACCACAATAAAATATTGCTTTCACAACACTAATTTCCTTTCGCAATACGTGCTTTCACTCATTTTCAGATTTACTTAACAAGGTGGATATATAAGTCATTACACTTATGATACTCCCATACCTGCGTGTATTTGCACGAAGTTTTGTCTATGGTCGTAATAGATGTAGTGAGAAAGTGTTATCGTCATTCATTACGAAATATGTGGCTACGTTACAATAGAGGCCGATAAAGTATTACCTAATCCGCCCTTGTCAGCAAAATTAAGCAAAGCTATTACCCCCTTGTCAGCAAAAGTAAGAAATATATTGTCCTTGTCAGCAAAAGTAAGCAAACCTATTACCACCTGTCAGCAAAAGTAAGCAACGCTATTACCCCTTGTCAGCAAAAGTAACCAAGCTATTGTAAAACGCTGTTAATCGGATAGACAAATTGTCCTGAAGTAGAAATCCACAAGACAGGCCTCGGGCCTAGTGTGGAGATCAATGTATAATCTGTTATATAATTAGAAAGAAACTTTGTTATATTATGTTATATTATTACTCCCCCCATGCTTACGTCAACGTTTATACGTAGCGACTAAATTTTACAGAGAATTCGTAAAAGTAAATAATAAATATTGCTAACGTAATCACCACCCAGACACTATGTCATCAAAAATAAGCAAATCAAAAACCCTCCTCCACCTTTAGTGCTTACATAATAGTTGAACGACCCATACACGCAATGTAATACACCCACGGTTTTTACACATATCGAAGGAATTTAACGAATGTTAATTAGAATTTATCAGAACGTATGTAAAATCTGTTCCTTTCAGAAACACTTTCAATATTAATTCAAAGCTTCGTCACGCATTTATGGGAGTAGCATTAGTAATACTATGTAACTTATTCAAAATCAAAGTATTCGACAAATCTCAACCTATACGGTTCTGAAATTAATTTAAAAAATACTCACATTGTATCCATCGAATGCCCAGGAGTTTTCATCCTGTCCCAGCATCATTCCTGGTGCCATATCAGCGTGAGCCCAACCGACCTGAACGAGGCAATGATAGAAAATTATAAACATCAAATTCAAAGGGCACCTCGAAAAACAAACAAATAGGAGATGGACACATTTTATTGGGAAAATCTCAGGAACTACTATACTTTCAATAAAATTACAGCAATCTTTGATGACAAAACATAATAGTTTTATTTTTTTAAACTCCAACGATCTTATTACAAAATAGTTAAATACGTATTGAACCCTGGCTTTAAAAAGGTCTCGTATTAAATGCACCGCAGTCGCTGAATGTTCGTCCATCTTGCTCTTTTGTGTCGCTTTGGTTACGTTAGGTTAGACTTGCGAAAAAGGATAACGCGAACTTGCCTCGGGCGAGCGCGGTGCATTTATTAGGAAACTTTTTTAAACAAAGTATTTAACACGTATTTAACTTTTTTGTAATAACACGGTAAGAATTTAGAAATACGCTTTCAGTTCGTTTTAAAATCTTGAAATTAATAAATTTCGCAGTATTATAAAGAAAACGGCTAAATTGATAATGAATTCAACTTTGACCTCGAATAACTTTTTAATGAGTTGATTCTAGAGCGTTCTATTCTCTACAAAAATATTCGATGGAAATTGCAGAGCAATTTATGGTTCATTAGTTAAAAAGATCAGAAAAAAAATCCTGTGTTATTCTTATGGGGAATCGAAAAGTGCGATGTGGACAATGTTAATGTTAAGGACTCATATTTTCAGAGGCCTATTTTGGCATCTATACTCCCTATATATTATTATGGGACTGGCATATTTAAAGGGATGATAACGCTTAATTTAAGTATAAGTGAAAGTAAGTATGAGTAAATAGAAATAGAATTTATAGGGACTGATTAATTTAAAAATTTAAGATTTCATAACGAATGCTATAAGCATTTTACTATGTTTTTTTTTTAAATTTGCGTTGTGTGTTTAAGTTAAATGGGAAATATTTGTTTTTAATTGAAAACTTTTTAACTGCCTTGAGCGATTTTTGGTAGGGGAACTTATAGGTTCACGTCACCAATGACGTCGACATGCTCGTGATGTACAGCGCTTGCGTCAGACCAGCGACGCGCAGTATAGCGGCCTGTGTACATGTCATATTGGTATTTTCTATTGAACTTATGCATTCCATCGTATGTTTGATTAATTAACTGTATATATATATATATATATATATATATATATATATATATGTAGCGACACAGTATAGCCGATATTGCTGGCCGCAGTCCCCTCCAATCGACCGTAGAATACGTCCGTGTATGAATTTGTGTTAATAATTGTATTAGTTAATTCTATAAAATAAATACCATTCCAAGCGATAAAACGGTGTTTTATTGACTCACACCTCAGTGAATACATCAATAATATAGGCAGAATTGGTAAATATATAATTTTTATTGCTCGAAGTGCCAATAGATGTGAAAACCAGACTATTGTTAATAATTTCCATTTACATATTAAGAAATTTTAATAATGTAAAGTAAAAAGTATTTATTTAACAAAATGTTACATGACATAAAAAATAACTGTAGATTCCCGCACTAGGAACTGTGTCCTGTGTCCTGTGTCGCGGGTAATCATTCAAAACTACGTTACAAAATGTATAAACTGTTAGTGCCGTCAGTGGCTTACTTATTGAATGAAAGAGATATAATATCAGACTATAATTAATTTACAAATTTACAAAAAGAATAAAGTCGGTTATTCCATTGTTTTGAGTCTTCACTTCTGTCGGCAGTCGTTACCGACTGCCGCGACTTTTTATTGCTTATTGCATAACAAACTTACTCGCATTGGTCCAGCAGTTAATATCTCGAACTCGAAGTACCATTTTCCAGAACTAACAGCATAGTTCTTTTCGGCTCTGTACGTTCTGAAGTCTGCCTGTTTTTGCTTTGAAGCTTCTGCCAGGAGAGCTGATGAAGAAAAACGTACGTATTTATCATTGTATAGGATTAGCGTATATCTAATTATGAAGGGTGATCAATAATAATAGAATGGGATTTTATTCAGTTACTAAATATAGTAAACCAGTGTATGCAGCAAGTATACATTAGTAAAATATATTCGTTTAGACATATATAATCTATACTATAATTGTCAGGACAAACTTTATTTGAAAGAAAATATTTGCAGAATCGTACGGAAAAGTAAAAAAAATAGGGTAAAAAATCTCCATATAAAAAAGTGAGTGTGAGATAGAAAATCATAGATCGATAATATTAACAGAATTGACGTACAGTTGGTCAATTGCTATGTTATTTCAGTACGTGTATAATTTTCAATATTTTAAAATATAATACCTTCATGCTGTTCCCCTGTAGGCGGGTCCAAGTTGTAACCGTATACGAGGAGTGTCCTGACAGTCTCCGAAGCAGTGTCTCTATTGGCTTTCTTTATGGCGTCGTCGACTTTTGCATACGGCACCAGGTGTGGGGAACGGTGCATTTCTGGATCCTGTATAATTTCATTTTGAAAGTTTTAAACGTGAAATGTGTAGACTAAAGTGGCTTTTATTTCGCCTTTCATTTTTATTATATCTTCAGTGAAGAAAGATTGTTTTAATGGTAAATGATTTATTAGGATAAATGGTTCCAATAATCAGCCGCTAATGGTGAATAGCGAATAGTGGTGTTGAATCGCTTATAGTTGATTGCAAACTGAAGTAATAATACAAATAAATTGTCTTAATAATAAAATGTAAAAGTGCATGCTGTGTGGTAGCTATTATATTAGGTAGGCTAACTCCTAGCTTCCTCCCTTACCCCGCGCAATTCACCGAGCCTTTCCTTATATAGATTACCGCGTGCTCGGTACGCCCAGTAGCTCCGCAAGAACTCTGGTGCGTGTACGCATCACATAGAATAACCGCTATTGTGACGAACCAAACGCAAAATGGACTCGCGAGTGAAAAGTGAAGACATTTTATGTGACCCGCCAACTGATTGGATACGGACACGAACCTGCCGAAGTCAGCGGCTGCGTTGCCAAGTAAGCGTGTATATTTATATTCCTAGCTCAATCGATTACATACTCTTGGATCCTGCGATTGAGCGTTTTTCCCGTGATACCGTTGCCCTCGCAAACCGCAGAAATATAGTCCACTTTATCTCCTTAAGAAACCCGCAAGAAATAGGAAAGAGGAACCACGATTTCCCTCCACTGTGCAAAAATAATATAGAATACCTAAAGAACTCAAAGAGCAGTTCGGTTGTGTAACTCCGAACATCCAGAAAATAGAAATAAGATCACTGAAAATATTTTAATACGCTTTTTTTTTCTTTTTGTTATTGTAGCACGGCAATGACTGGTGGAATGAATGGTAAGCACAGTACAATCCAAAAACGGCGACCACCGAGTGACACACTATCCATCGCCGGTCGCCGCTGTCATGCCGGCCTGCGAACACCTGGATCCGCAAAGGCTGATCCCGAAACGCGATTCGCTTCTGCGGCTTTTTCGCCATATACATGGTGGTTGCGACCCAGTAAGGTTGTAAAACCCTACCACCTCGCTATCGCCATTGCCTTGTTCGTTATACAGCAGGGTGCACCACATGCAGGTGAGGTTGGCCTGGATGTCTCAAGTTGCTTGCTAAGTTAAAGTATTTTACTAGTGGTTTAAAACAAGAATATAACCGTCAAACCGCGATTTTGTTTTTAATGTAACTTCGGTAAGAATGTACGTTTAGAAAACATGACCGGTCGTAAATTGTTAAATTTTAATTTTATTAAAACTGTTTAATGTCTCGGCCACGTTTTATCCTAAATTGTCCGACTGAATCCGTACCACCGATGTTCTACGACGAGCGAAGGTTCTAGGGATATCATCATATCTAATGTGGCGCCAGCTACGTTGGTGCGGACATCTCTCGTGAATGTCAGATACGAGAAAGGTAAAGCGCATCTTCTTTTCAAAACTACAGTATGGTAAACGGAAGAGTGGAGGGCAATTCTTACGTTTCAAAGATGTTCAGAATTATGAAAAGGTATAACATCGAACGTTCTCATTGGGAGTCGTTCGCTGAAAAGCGTGATGAATGAAGGCAACATGTTCAGGAGAGAACAAATACATTCGAGGTTCAAAGAAGGCGTAACTTAGATGATAAACACGAACAAGTCCTTTTTGTGCTCGTAAATTTACAACTAAAATTGGATAGTTCAGTCATCTACGAGCTAAACACCCCAGCCAGTTTGGTCGCTGTGTCGAAATCGGCTAGGAAGGTTATTATCCTAAATTATAATTAACACAAATCGGTTGTAAAACGCTTGTTGAACGTATTAATTATTCCTGTTTATACGTTTTAGGCCCTATGCAGTTGGGATTTATCTCCCCTGAAAACTGACGGTACATAAAATAAACGGGATCATAACTATGCTTTGTTTTGCTTGTTTCATTGTTTGTCCCCCCTAACCAAATGTTTGGATACGTGGCTACCTCCCACCATAGCATGTTTACACCACTTTATTTTTATCGAAAGCCGAGGCCCATAACGATTGGAACTTTGTCGATCGGCACTATTTCCAAATACACTATCACTAAACCATCATTGCTTAGAAATATAAGTATAGTTGAATGTAGGCGTCTTTTTCGAGATTTTATTTACTCTGTTCATACATATTTAAATAATAAATTTCTCTTATAATAATTAAAATAATTAATTATGAATTTGTTATATAAAAATGCTGTGTTATTATTGGAGTCGTCGGTAAGAATTTTAGAAGTTATGAGGGAAAGCCACTGGGACGCGATTATCTTCTTATTTGAAACGCATAGCGCAATATTATCTGTGCTAATATAGCTGAAGAGTTTGTTTGGTTAAACGCGTTAATCTCAGGAACTACTGGTCCGATTTGAGAAATTATTTTGGTGTTAGATAGCTCTTCGAGGAATGCTATATCGTCCAGCTAAGACCAATAAGAGCGGAGCACCAATGAAGAATGTTTCAAAATCGTTTTTTTTTTCCTTTTGAGAGCTTCCGCTGCGTGTTAGCGTCAGCCCAAAATAACTATTCCACGCGGTCGAGGTCGCGGGGAGAAGCTAGTACAAAAGAAACTTAGCTTAGTACTGTGATGTATGCATTTACCAAATATTTTTATATGCTTAATGAAATATTGGTCAATTTTACTTCAACACCAGATTCTTCGCTCTTCCTTCGTAGACAATGTATAGACACAACACGCTGTGACCCTCACACCTAATAAATTAACAACGAATACTAAATGTGAGAGTCACAGCTGTCGGATCTATAAAAAAAAGTGCGGCCTATACGAATAACTGAAAATACGTACACATAACAATATACATAATAATATATGTTAGTTAGTATACTGGATGTTAGGGTAGACGCCGGCAATATTTTTACAGGGCAATCTTTAGGCGTTTCTGGTTCTAAATCAATATAAAATATAGGCGCTTAATATTTGATCTAATTATCTCAAGGAAACGCAAAACATCAGGTGATTTACGCAAAAACGAACTGGTGTAATAAATGAATCATTCCCATACTTTTAAAAGTTTTAGAACGAACTTTAACTAAGATTCTCTTTGTTGTTTATTAGTATCTGTTTTGATATTATTATTTTCTATGTTAAATGTGACCATGATGTGTCATATCTTAGAATACTGCGATGGTTTAACTTTTGCCCTTGTGGAAATTTGGTACACCCATGTGTATTTCATATGAATAATATAAGTAAGTAAGTAAGTCAAGTATAAGTCATAAGTAGATGGCGTTGTAACACTAACTTTTGGAACATTCTACAGTTCGTTATGGGATTTATTTATTAAAACAAACAATAATAGCAAAAAATATATACGTAAGGAGCATATGTAGTGGTTATCTGGAATTAAATATCGAAGTGTCCATTTGCAATGTTAAAATGACAGATTTTTACTTAATGGATATGAGAATATATACGGTACTTGTAACGAAAAGCCAGTTTTTTGAAGTGAAACTTCTAATGCGACTTCCAACAAGGTTGCGTTAAACGTGTAACGCTAAGGGGGAGCAGAAAGAGACAGCGAGTTAAAAGATGCGATCAGTTGTGCATTGTAAGCGATGTTAATAAAGTTTGTCTTAAAAAAACAATATGATTTCACTTAAAATCAATTTCTACCCCTTCCTATTTTCATTTCCATATTACGAAGTTTCACTTCTTCCGCTCGGAGGGACTCCACGCACTATTCTGTTAATTTTTGTCTATCCATCTGTTTGTTCTGGTTAATTTTCGAAACTCTTCGACCAACTTTGATAAGTTTTTCACAGGCAGATAGTTAATATTGTAAGGAGAAACTTGCAAATATTATAATCCAAAGAAGGCGAGTTTTGGCGGGATCGTGTAATGCCACGTAGTGGATCTTATATATATATTTTTTTTTAACTTTATTTTTGGCAACCAATCTTTTAGATTATTACTGCCATTGTCAAGTAGTTAATAGTATTACAAGTTCTTCTTCCATTCCATTTTGGCAACCAGTCTTCTAGTAGACCATCACTGCCATTGTCAAGTGAGTATCGATATTACAAGTTTCTTGATATAATTTTAATGAACAAACAAGATGGTGGCCAACTTGTTAGAACTTTCCATGGAATTTTTGTGGCATCTCAGAATTCATGGTCCGTGGTATTATTTTCCATTCACTTCACTTATGCACAATAAACAAACTATATTACATAAAACACCACCAATTTTACACAATATAGAGTCAAGTAACACAAGATTATGAATAAAAAATAAAATCCACTACATGACAGACCAAGATCCCGCCAAAAACTCTCATCTTATATTTTATTCATAATCTTGTGTTACGTCACTATCTTATGTAATATTGGTGGCATTTAATTAATGGGCACAATTGAAGTGGATGGGAAATAATACCATGGAGTATGGAGGCCACAAAAATCCTTGGAAACTTCTAAGAAGTGGGTCGCCATTTTGTTAGAACATTGAAATTAACTCAACTATCTTGTAAAATCATTATCTACTCGACAATGGCAGTTTATTACAGTAGAAGATTGGTTACCTAGCATAAAACTAAATAAAATAACCTAAAGAGGCAGTTTTCAGTACAGCGCACGTCACATTGCACAAGTTTGCAATGTACACAATGTATGTGCACAAATTGCACGTGTGCGAAGTCGCGGGTAACAGGAAGTTTACAATAATAAAATTATTACGATAATAAATAAACTAGAAAACAACTAAATGTGTTCTGGACTTATTCTAGAATTCTAGAATATTTTAAAGGTACCTCATTGAGCCCATAAGTCCATCCCTGTTGAATCCGTTCCCTTGCCCATAGGTTGTGAGTGTTCTCTGCCAACTGGTCCACCAGTTCATCCATCTTGGGTGTCAGGGTGACAGCACTCAGGTCTAATGGCGCTGGTTTGTACCCGTTCGACTGAAACCCAAATAGTATGAGATTAAATCGGGCATCAAGCAGATGGCACATCTGATGGTAAATGGCTACCGTCGCCTATAGACATTTACAATACTAGGGGTAACATTCTAGAACTTTTTGGCGGGATGTTAAGTCTGTCTTGGAGTAGCCTTTATATTTCATTTATAATTTTGTGTTATTTAACTATATATTTTGTAATATGGCAACTACCATTTTGTTAGAACATTAAAATTATCATTTATACTATTTACCTACTCCGAATGGCTACTCCACGAAAAAATATTGATCTTAATATTTCATACCTAGAAAAGCAACACTATTACTAAGTTTATATAGTGTGTTCTACATTTAGTGGGCTTATAAAAAATCCATTTCTCTCGTTTTGTACTCGTGATACAGTTACAATTTGTCCAATTATATCGCAAATTATAAAATTCGGTTATATCTTAGTTTCTCGCTAACGGTTCCGATTTTGATTAAAGATAATTAATTTTCTATTTATTAATATATCGGGGCAGTGATAAAATGGCGTCCATGTAGAAGTCATCCATGGGTCATGGCTATAATTTGGTCGATCAATCCACCAAAAAATCAAATAAAACGTTAATCGATACAGAAACATAACACTGACTATAGTTACGAGGAATTATCCGTAGGTGTGACTAACCAAACTATCTGAGCGAGTATGCCCAGTATTTAGTCGTCGTTCGCCATTTAAGGCATCAAGATACATAAACAGCCGATAACTTCAACCAATACCGTTTGAGG
The DNA here is from genome assembly GCA_015888305.1 of Antheraea pernyi. Taxonomy (NCBI): domain Eukaryota; kingdom Metazoa; phylum Arthropoda; class Insecta; order Lepidoptera; family Saturniidae; genus Antheraea; species Antheraea pernyi. The sequence continues at coordinate 791,986 of MU159829.1, read as the reverse complement.
TCATTAGTAACACCCCCGATATAGTCAATAGCGCGGTATCGCAGGTCAATAGTGGATTCCAGATAAATACATACATTAAACATATTCGGCATTATATACGGCAATAGACCGATTTTGGAAATAATGATAAATAAAATTCTAACAATATCTCTAAGATAATCAAGGTATCTTTTATAGAATAAATGAAATAAAGGTAAGTAATCAATGAAAGTCACAGACATAAAAAAAATCTAGAAGAATGTCTATAACTGTTTGGGCCATTTGGCCCGCATTCACATTCAATAAATAATGTAAGGTAAGCAAGAAAATTGATAATTTATTTAAGTTTTTTTATTCCAAATGATCCTGCTAGTTATAAGGACGAAGACACTACTGAACATACTGAAATTTGAGTACTAAAAACCACCCAAATAGCATTATTCTTTTTCATTAGTCCATCGTCATTGTTTTAATTTTTAAGGTAGGAAAGTACGGTGGTACCTGCACCGGATCGCACGCAGGGAGCCGACCGCCGCCTGCCACGAGTGCGGCGCAGCCGAAGATACCGCGCAGCACACTC
>MU159829.1:769990-791378 GCA_015888305.1 Antheraea pernyi | reverse complement strand
CGAGCGTGGTTTCGGCCATGCTCGGCAGCGAACAGGCTTGGCGAGCGATGGCCTCCTTCTGCGAGGAGGTCATCTCGCAGAAGGAGGAGGCGGAGAGGGCCCGCGAGGCAGACCCTCAAAGTGGCCGTCCCCGCCAAAGGAGGACAGGCAGGAGGAGAAGGCGCTTCGCCCAACTCCTCCTGCCACCGTAGCTGGACCTGAGGGGATGGGCCGGGGGGCCCATCTCCTCATTGCACAGGTCCGGCGGACGAGGGGGGGCAGCCGGTGTGTACCCGGTCTGTCCCTCTATAAGTAGGAGCCCGGCGGTCACCTTCCGCCGGGCGGACCGTGGGGGCGGCTCTACAAGGTTGATTAGCTTGTTCGATCCCTTGCCGCCCCCACAAAACGGTCTGTCGGTACACCGTGGAGTTTTAGTCCGTGCGACTCGGACATAACCCACCCTCTCCCCCGGGAGGGTGGCGTATCCATAAGGGATTTAAAAAAAAGGAAAGTACCTGCATGAATGGTTCGTTGGGTAGTCGGACGTTGCGTATGCGAGCTGGAGGTCTATCCAGGCTGATATAGTAGCCAAGAGCCAAAATTGTCCTGTAAAGTACAACACATATTACTATATGGTGGTCTAGTGGTTTGACCGGTGGAATATCATTTCGATGTCCACAGATTGAACCCCGGTATGTTTTTTCGAAATTCGCGTATATTTACTCATTTAAATTGCTAACACTATCGGCTGACGGTGAAAAATATCATGAGGAAACATGAACCTGAGAAATGTTCTTGTAATATTACTGTATATGGGAGAACATAGAACTATGGATTTCTCAGAGTTTGAAATCGCCAATACGTCGTGGGCTGGCGTGGTGATTATCCATACCTTCCTTCGGGAAGAGGCTTATGGCCCTGAAGTGGGTCTCTTACAGGCTGATGATGATGATATTACTATATGCATAAGAATCAGTTTATTAAGTTTTTTTTAAAGTAAACACTTCTGTTATACCATTGTGATTAGAAACTAGATGATACGAAATAGCGATATTAAAAAAAGGACAAACATATACTTCCGTAAGGTTTAACGTGCGAGAGAATGAGATAGAAGACATTCTACAGTGTTTTTTTACTTTAGCGGTGTATGGCTATACTATAGCGCTATCTAATACTTGCTCTGGTTCGAGCGTTGTACGTATGTTTGTTTATGCGTGTTTCACGGTTAAACCATTAGACTGATTATCATTAAATTTGGTATATAAGTTATCAGGGGTACAGAAAGAACATAAGATACCTCTTATCCAGAACAAAATAAAGCGACGCCGCGAGTATAAGCTGGTTTATAATATTCGTAAGGATAATAATATAGCCAAAAAATTATAGAAAAGACTAGAAAAGTAAGTCAATAATACTGTGATGTGATACGCTCGATTCGTCCTCAGTTTTAATTGATTAGCAGTCTCGATAATATTATTAGGTAGAGCTGTCAGGCAGATTTTCAACTCTATGGTTGATGAAGATTATATAAACTGAGATTATTTATTTCGAAGTACATATAAAAAATAAGTTTATACTTCAAAGTCTGCACGGCGAGTTGTATGTCGTATCTCTTTTCAGCGGGCGGTAGTCGTTCAAATGGTACAAGACAGGGATGAATCTTGTGTATATCGTCCCGTTGATCCCCATACATCCAGCCAGCTTCGATCTGTGTAAGAAATTATCAGACCTAGGTCTAGATTTTCAAGCATTTCTCTCATCGTTTCAACATTTTGTAATGCACCTAACGAGTTATTTCTAAACATTCGCTAATAACTTCCAAAAGAAATCATTACACCGCTATTGATTTTCTATTATTCGTTATTATTATTAACAATCACAATAATTTACCAAGAACCAATAAGTTTAAAAGACAGCTCTTGTTCACGCTTAAGGTCACGATACGATCCACGAAGTTTAATTATAGTATCATTGTTATAATTTGGAATATGACATAATACACTAAATGAGAATAATTAATAATTAACAACAACGTGTAACAGTGACTTTTATATTTAATTACCGACATATAGTCATTATAGGTAATTATAGTATTACAAATAAAATACTATTGCGAAAATATTGTTTCACTTCCTCTAATATATTCAATGGATAAGATTAGGTACGAATGAATATATCAGAGGAAGTTTGAAAATAGCACCAGTAACAGAGAAGTTAAAGAGTAATAGGTTAGCATGGTATGGGTAAATCATGAGGAGAGATGAAGACCACGTGGTAGTTATTTTATGAGTAGTTTTGTTGCAATCCGCGAGGGCAACTCCTGTTCCTTCCCACGCCTAGAATCCTTTTCCTTAACATACCGCTAGAGGGACAGGTTTCACGCCGTCATTATCGTTTGCGTCGCGCAATTAAATGAACGCCGCATCGCGAGTGAGAATACTGTTGTAACCCGCCTACTCATTGGATACGGACGCAATACCGTATTATCAGGCGCTGTGGAACAAGAGTTTCTCCATCGTAGCAAGCGCTGAAACCACCGATCGGCCGCACCTCTGCCAAGTAAGTGTGTATGTTTCTATTTCCTAGCCCAATCGATTATATACCTTAGAATCCTACGATTGAGCGTGTATCCGTAATACTCTTGCCCTCGCAGACCGCTAAAAATACAGTCCACATCTCTCCTTATAATAAAACCGCAATCAATGGAAGTGAAGAAACAAATTATTCGACTACACTACCTACCAGTTCAAGCCACTATTCCCTCCGCCATGTAACTATAACAGCTTTGAGTATGATAGTCGATGGATATAAGAGTAGAGGAAGACAGAAAAATGTATGGATGGATTGTGTGAAAAATGAGATGTGTGTAAAAGGTGTGAATACTGAGATGACATCTGATAGGCGAGAGTGAAGAAGGAAAACATGTTGTGCTGACCTTACTTGGGTGAAATAAGGGTAAGAAGATGATGATGATGAATATATTGGTTGAGAAATGATAGAGTTTTGGTAATGTTTTATTCGAATGTAGTTATATAATATTTCGAAAAAAAAAGAAGTAAAACTAACCTTATTCATTGCCCACATTTCGTGTATATTCTCAGCAAGTTTATCCCTTATTTGCTCAACGTATGATGGGAGAGTTATCTGAAATATGAAAGTTATTTATTATTCGGTGTTACGTACTCGCCGTAATAGAAATAGTCTTTTATTTTTCTTTTTTCTAATTTTACATTTGCTCAAAGTATATACAGGCTGGATGTTTAAAAATTCGCTATATTTACAAAGGTTACTGAGTAATCGTTTCTGGTTCTAAGTCAATTAAAAAAAATTGGTACTTTATATTTGACCTAATTATCTCGAGAACAGCTAAACTAATATCCACTTAACATCAGATGATTTACGCAAAAACGAACTCGTGTAATAAATAACGCCCTGTCGTGTACTCCAGCCCGCGCTCCACTTCCCTTTGTTCGACCGTTTGGCGTTCCCACGATAAGCAGATACGTAATTATTAACCTTGAAAACCGCCCTTCAATTTTGTTCATTGAACCTAGGTGTGATTTTACGTTTAAAAGTATTGTTTCCATACTTTTAAAAGTTTTAGAACAAACTTTAAGTAAGGTTCTCTTTGTTGTTCATTAGTATTTGTTTTGATGTTATTATATATATTATATGTTAAATGTGACCATGAACTATGATCTCTTAGAATACTGTAAGCAACTAACCTTACACCTTACTTTTAGTAGAATTATCTTACCAATAGTGTATCGACAGGAGTGGGTACAAAGGCTGTATCGTCTTGTACGAGAGGTGGTCCGGCTAGAGCTCGTTTGGTGAGGTTCCCGAAGTAGAAGCAGGGCTCCAAGCTGAGGATCTGCTGAGGAAGTAGAGACTCCACTAGCGGGGAGTAGCCTTCTGGTGCCGCGTACCGGAGTCGTCCGTGCTCACCGCCAAGTAGAAAACGACAACTGAAAAAATATATTTTTGAAATCTTTTGGCGCATTTGGGCAACATCATAAGAGTGAAGTTTTACGATATGCGCGCACACCGACACGTAAACGCGACACCACGAAGTTGGTCAGTAATTGTTTGTCAAGTTTTTGTGCGAACTGATAACTATTTTCAAGGTAGTTATTCAACTATATGTGAATCTCCAACACGTATTCTATATCAGTGGAGATATTTGTATGTGTTTTGTTTTTTTTTTATATCATAGGGGGCAAACGAACAGGCGGGTCACCTGATGGTAAGTGATCACCGCCGTCCATAGACATTATCAGCAACACCAGGGGAGTCGCAAATGCGTTGTCAGCCTGTATATGGGGAGAGGGGAGTGAGGAGTGGGGGAGGGGGAAGGGAAGCGGGTCTCCGACTTTCTCACTGACCGAACGAAACGCAATAATGCAAGCACTGTTACTTCACGTCACTTTTCTATGAGAGGGTGGTAGTACCCCGGACGAGCCGACCCATTCATGCTGAAACCAGCAATAGCTTCAGCGTGGCTCTGCCACCTACAAAAAATCCTTGCAATGGACATCGCCTATCCAAATTGAATGTTAAATAATTTTACCTCAGTTTGCTGGAACAACTGGTGACCGGGAAGAACATCCCCTCAAGATTGAAGTTGGTGAACGATCCGGTGACTCTTACTCCGTTGAACATAAAGTTGATTATTGGAACGTTAAGGTCCAGAGCGCAACCGATCACATCACCTAGGGGAACATTACAATATCATCAAATTGACAGACGAAATTACTTTAACCGATGGAATGTCGATTCGATATCCGCAGGTTCGAACTCCGACGTGTACTGAAGAAAATATGAACACGAAAATCTCAGGAACTATTGGCCTGATTTGAAAATTTCTTTCAGTGTTAGATAGGTCATTTATCGAGGAAGGCTATATACTAGATATAATAGAAGCGGAGTAACAATGAAGAATGTTTCAAAATCGGGGTTTTCTTTTCTTTTGAGAACTTCCGCTGCGTGTTAACGTTAGCCCAAATTATTCTACATGGACGAAGTCGCGGGGCGAAGCTAGTATTTACTAATTTATTATTAACTTGAACCTGAGAAATGTTCTTGTGGTTCCATCGTATATAAAAACATAAAACTTAACGATTAAAATTATTAAATGCTTCTTAGCTCCTGTAATTATTATTAATGTACCTTCCCTCCCTTTAACCTAGTAGTGGGACTTTAAGCGTACAAATACACAGATATTCATAAACAAACTAGTCCGGTGAAGCTGTGAAGACCCTGCCGGGTCAATAGCGTAGTCAGTTCGAGAGAAAAAAAAATCATAAACACACACAAACCTTTTCTTATATAAGGCTCTTCTGCGTGCGTTCGGTTTACAGGAGTCTTCCTCCCACCAGACCACAGATACGCGCCGTCGAACCCGAAGGAGTAGAGGTCGTCTCCGACACCATTGCCTCCCCACTTTTCCCCACCACCGGGATACGGGACATACCTTCAAAATAACGTTATTACCGTACCAGTTTTGTAGTCCATTATTTGCTACTGTTATTAGCTGGTGCTAACTTTGAATTTCTTAATTTAATTTCTTAATGTTTTTAATTTTTTAATCTCATATTCATATATTTTATAGGAAATTTAACGCTCTCTAAAAAGCCCATATCATTTTTTCCTTAACTTATGAGTTCGAAAAATATTTAAGGTCACAGGTCAAGGTAAGCCGATTCCGCTATTTTTTGGTATTCTATTAAAATTTAACCGTGGAATCATTATTACCATTATGGCGCAACTTTAGAAATATTTTTCAGCTCGGTTCTTTAAAGTCGTATATAATAAAACGTTAAAATGTATTACTGCACAATTATAAGACTGCGGGTAGTTGCTAGTTCAATTGTTAAGTAACGATATACGTACAAAGAAACGAGAGCGTACGAGTTGTATTACAAATGGACCATTTTAATTTGATGATCACTTCATCATCTTACCTTTATCCCACCCAAGTAGGGTCGGCACGACATGTTTTCCTTCTCCACTCTCGCCTATCAGATGTCATCTCAGTATTCACACATCTCATTTTTCACACCATCCATACCTTTTTCGGTCCTCCTCTACTCTTATATCTATCGACCATCATACTCAAAGCTTTTCTAGTTACATGTTCTTCATCTCTCCTCATGACATACCCATATTGGATGATCACATATTGCCGGTTATTTTTATACCTTCTCTTTAAAAACGACTTTCGCGAGTACAACCATACGGCTGCTGCCACTTATGATAAATCCAATACAAATTTGAAACTGTGAACCTGCCATGCTTTTAGTCTCCGGTACACACCCACATCAACCTGGTAAGTGTGATGATCTCACACTAACTATAATTTGTTATTGTCTATACCAATATTATGAAGTGGTATAGTTTGTGAGGTTGTAGGGTGTAATATCTGGATCTAATGAACCGATTTTGAAAATTCTTTTACCAATAGAAAGCCACGTTTTTTGTGAGCGTCATAGTATATATATTAACCCGAAAAATGACTGAAAAAGTACTTTCATATGGAAGTCGGATTTGCAAAGTAAGTCGGAGAAAAAACAGTCGAACGATAACGTTTCTTACGAAGGCTGCGTTAACTATAAGAGATGTATGATTTTGTTCCAGAGCTTGATAATATCTATTACCGCCCAACGAAGCGGGCACGGGTCAGCTGGTTATAAGTAAAGAGAAATATTGTCTCGCCCAGCATCGGAAGTAGCCAAATTAATCTATAATTTGGTGGACGTCGGTATAAGGGCAAAGAAAGTGACTGCGAGTTTTTTTAATTTATTTATTTTTGTTATTATTTTCTTCTGTAAGATGTTTGATTCTTTGTTGTTTGGTGTATGGATGAGGATAGCGTGTTCTTTTTTTAACAAATACCGATAAAAAGATATAAAAATAAAGATGCTATCACGTTTTACGTGATTATAGTGATGTAAGTATTTCTTAATATTAATCCAAGACATGATGAAAATATTAAGAACTTGTGGCGCTGACGCCGTACATTTGTTAGCGCGGTCCGGCTGCCCGTGAATTCGTTAATCTAGAGATGTTCATTCGAAAAAAGTATCGATAGTTCTATTGATACTATATATCGCACTGTTATATCGATATAAACGATACATTGAACAAAATATCGATATTTTGGATATATTGAAAAGAGTTCATATTTCAGTACTTCATACTAAGATGTACCTATAAAGAGGAAAAATGGAGGCCCTCTATTAAGAATTAAAAATGCAATCAGTATTAGGACAAGTACTATTTTTTATCTCGATATTTAAATCTTTCAAAAATACTACACTCATGGACGTATTTAAAAGAAAGAAAAAGGTAAAACAACAGAAAATATTGTCTTATTTAGTAAGCATCCGATGTTCGATATATCGAATGACAAAAATCGATAATTTCTATATATCGAAGCTACATATCGATATATATCGAACACCACTACGTTAGTCGTTTACACAAGTCTGTCTCGTCCCAACCATTATTAGGTCAAATCGAATAAACATATTAAAATAATAAAATATCTGAATAGTGCTGTATTTAGTACTTGATGTTAACTTGTTATACATTTATTTATTGTATTGATATTTATGTATGATTTTGTATGTGTCTGTATTGTATATGTGTAGTATATATGTAGTATATTGGTGTTGATATTTTATTTATATATTGTGATATTGAATAGGTTAAACATAATTTTATAAAAACCTTTTACACCTACCAACATTTATCTCTGCATCACCTAATGGTTGACTGGTAGAGAATGCCTTCGGCATTAAGTCCGCCATTGCGTATTTAACGCATAATGTGTAAATAAATAAAATAACCAAGTACATTATTTATCACTACACCCAGGAGCCAAAACTCTCAACTTACCCAGAGTTATTCGCCCATCCGATGCGTAAATGCGGCATCATATGCGTGGTCTTTTCAATGTGATCCATGGTCACTTCGAAGTACCATTTACGGTAGACCGCTGAACCTTCCACACGACCCACGAAGATGTTCGGACGGACACTGGAATCGACATATAAAAAACGTATTCGTCTATTACGAAATATTCATAGCTTTATAGCGAAATGCTTATCTCATAAGTCCAGACTTTAAATTATTGTCACAAGCTTGGCATTCACTATACTGTGCTAGTTTCGTCTCATCAATTTCGACGACTTTTGAAAAACTTGAGTATTATGCATTGACATATAAAAACCGGAAACGGAGGTGACTCGTATTGAATTACGATAACCTCTCTTATATTTTGCTAATTCCCAATATTATGTGCGAAAAACAAGAATATTGAAAAAAAAAACAGATGTTCTTTCAATACGCATGATTTTATTTACTCCTTATAATTAAATCAATTACATTTTAGAGACTCGATGAAATTAAGCATAAACTTATCATAATCTTTGCATAGTATAAAATGAAGCCTGCTGTCTATTCCCTTGGGTCTTTTAAACTATCCAATGGATTTTAATACAGTTTCCAGCAACAGACAGAGTGATTCAAGAGGAAGGTTTATATTTGTAACACTTGCATATTATAGTACAGAGAAGCCGAAAAATACAAAGATTTGTAATGTGATGCCCAAACAAACATATTTTCGTGACCTTACGAGATAGATCAAACTAATGTACTACGGAATTGTATATCTTAAAAATATCGATAATAAAGTCCGCGATGTTATATATTTATCTCTATAGGATAACCCATAGTAACCATTTGTATCTTTAATTTCTTTGTTGTTATGTCTTGCTTCGTTTCACTAAAATCGGTTAAATCTATCAAAAGTTATAGTAATATTAAAGACGACGAGATTTACAATTTGAAGATAGTAGCTAGCCATGCGGGCATTAGGAAAAGATTTACAGATTTCATTAGAATATTACCTTCACTGTAAATTAGACTCATCTTGCGTCGATCGACGCGGTGTCTCAGGACACTTCCAGAAAACCATTATTGCTTCAAATTATTTTGTTAAAACTGAATTCCTGTGTGATTATGCTATGCAGTTATATAGAAATCACGGAGAATTGAACGATTTAAAAATGATATGATAAGTGTAAAAAGTTGTGTTGATGCATTTATAAATTTTATTACCGTACGATACGAGTGAAAAGTAGATAAGTAAATTGGCTTAATACATTCTGATGATTTTATTAGTCACTGTTTTGTTTTTAGGTTCGACGCGGACGGCTCCGCGGGCACAGCTAGTACACGATAAGGACAATAAATAATTAGGTAATCACCTTGATACATGATCGACGAGCTGTGTCTGCAGGAGTAAATTCTTCCCGGGCAGTAAATAGTCACAGATGTTGTTCTGTGAAGAGCGTACCGCGACTCCATTACCGACGCACAGCGAGCACAACACATCTAGGACCTTAGGATCGCGGCCATGTTTCTCCAGCAACGATATTATCACTTTAATGTGTTCGTCCTGCCGGAACACAACAGTTTTTTCTTTAATTCTTTATCGGTGTTTGACCGTGATCTTATTTAATGTGGTGTGAGATGGTAAGGATGGTTGTCCCATGTTTTAGACTTAGTTAAACCAGTAATAGTTTTTTGGGAAATAGTGTTCGATTTTACAACAGTCCCAAAGGATATTACCGATTTGCCGAATTGCGAATTTAAGCGCCATGTCAAGCGGGTTTTGGTGTCAAAAGGCTATAAGAGTGGATCAATATGTGAACGATGGTGATGTCTGGAATAGACTTATCTCTGTGCATCCATTAAAAGAAATTGTGACATGTATCTAATATATACTAAATCTTATATATAAAATTCTCGTGTCACAATGTTAGTAACCATACTCCTCTGAAACGGTTTGACCGATTTTTTTTTGAAATTTTATATGCACATTCCGTAGATCTGAGAATCAGCTACTATCTATTTTTGATACCCCTAAGCAATAAGGGTTGTCCACCCCTAACATTTATTTATTATCTTTTTAACAATTTTTTTTAATTTTATTTTGTTGTAATGAGGCATTAAAAAATACATACAACCCTAAATTTTTACCCTTCTAACACCAAGCCCTATTTTTTAATAGTCATTTTAGTGATTAATAATTTTTCATCCCGCTCGATAAGTGATCAATTATTTTCAAAATTATTTCACTGTTAGAAAGGTATATTAGATTACGTTTTATTTATTATTTTATATAGTAAATGGTGCGTGGAGGTGAGGGCCAAAGGAGTAACCCAGTGGATATCGAGAAGATATTTCTTGCCAATATATATATAGTATAGTTTCGAGTCACAATTGGACCCGATAAGTTACGCAACAATCGGGTTTTAAGTTTTTTAAGATTTTTAGCGTTCTTCTTCTTCTTCTTGTTTTGGCTCCGCAGAAGCATTTGCCAGTGTCAATGTTTTGTTTTATGTTCCAGAGAGTTTGTTAATTTCCATTGTCGAGTAATTAATTCAATATTCTAACAAGATGGTGGCTCCCTTGTTAGAACTTTCCATGGAGTTTTTGTGGCATCTCAGAATTCATGGTCCGTGGTATTATTTTCCATTCACTTCACTTATGCACAATAAACAAACTATATTACATAAAACACCACCAATTTTACACAATATAGAGTCAAGTAACACAAGATTATGAATAAAAAATAAAATCCACTACATGACGAACTCAGATCCCGCCAAAAACTCAGATTTTTAGCGTTTTGAAATAAAATTGGAACCGGTAATAACCTATTTAGTGCAGACGAAGTTGCACGGGTCAGCTAGTATTATATATATTTGTCAAAAAGATAAACCAAATCCAGTTTCTTGCCGGTTCTTCTCGATGACTGGGTTGTTTGTCCGAAACGGTGGTAGTTTTGACATTCATAAGTGCCTTCTTAGGGCCTAAATTGAATAAAGTGTTTTTGATTTGATTTGATTTGAAGCTAAATCTAGAAATCTTGATTCTCAAGTGGAGCTGCCGGAACAACTACAGGTGCTTAGCGACATACTTTCAACTTGAGGGTGGTAGCCAGCCAGATAGACTAACAAAGAATGATATGGCTATGAAAAAGCCCTACGAACATGTGTCCCTAATGAAAATGAGTCGAAGCAAGGGCTAAGAGAGTTAGACAAAAAAGTTAAATACGTATTTAACCCTGGCTTTTAAAAGGGCTCATATTAAATGCACCGCGGTCGCTGAATGTTCGCCATCTTGCTCTTTTGTCACGCTTTGGTTACGTTAGGTTAGACTTGCGAAAAAGGATAACGTGAACTTGCCTCGGGCGAGCGCGGTGCATTTATTAAGAAACTTTCATAAACCAAGTATTTAATACGTATTTAACCTTTTTTTGTAATAATATGTTTCAAGTTGCGACTATGAGAGTACCACCAATACGCCAATTTTTATCAAAGCGGTCAATACACACTCTGCAGTGTTCCGATCCAAAAAGTGTTGCTAGCAATATATTTATTTATGTTTTTATTTAAAAATCAGTTGTACATTTTAATTTACATATTATTAACATACGTGGTCGTCAATCGGTCGATAGTAGACCATAACAAAACGTACAAACATTTTCTAATATATAGATTGTATAATATATATTGTACAAACATTGCAGACCGTAAGGATGAGGAATACAATTTTGTAGGTGGTAGAGCCACGCTGAATCTATTACTGGTTTCAGCATGAGTGTGTCGGCTCGTCCGGGGTAGTACCACCCTCTCATACAAAACCGACGTGAAGTAACAGTGCACGCATTGTTGCGTTTCGTTCGGTCAGTGAGAGCGCCGGAGACCCATCTCTCCTCTCCTTCCCCCTTCCCTTCCTACTCTTCCCCCAAACACAGGATGGCAACGCACTAATGACTCCCCTGGTGTTGCAAGTGCCTATGGACGGTGGTGATTACTTAACACCAGGTGACCCACCTACTCGTTTGCCGCCTTTTGACATTAAAAATGTATATGTATGTAAATGTATATAATAAAAATGTATAATAAATATATAAACAGAAACAAGAGAAGAAACTATTTGTTTTTTTCTTGATATCATTTTTTTTAAACTAACACACTCATTATTAAAGTTCGCTAACATCTACTAAACAAATAGATAAAGAAATAAAGGTAATCAATTGAAAAAGAGAGAAGGAAAATGTACTCAACTATTACGGCTCTGTTATATATAGATAATATATGATTTTTGGAAACTTCCGACTCATATATTGGTGTGTTGTATTTATTAACTAGGGTGAAATTAAAACTAAATCACAAGAAATAATCCTTACCCTCATCATATTTAAAGCCTCAGGCGAATCGATGAGCACACAGTGCAGTACATCCAACATTCCCGTCCCTTCCCCGGAGGCCTGCGACCCGAGCCGAGAGAACAACCAGTTCAGACGGTTCGAGTTAGCGAATTGGGCACAATTCGTATGATTACCCTTTATTATGGCCGCTAAAAATAACATCAATATGTATGGCGTTACATTTGAAAACGAGCTAAATCCAATTTTAGCCGTTCCTAATACTTAACGTTGTTTTTCAGGATTTTCCAATTTTATACACGTAAAATGAGAAGTTAAAAAAAAACCCTTATGAACGGCAAAATTTGAACTTCGTCGTCGGTGTATAAAAACTGACACTTAAAAAAAAACACGTTATATGAACGATTAAAATTGGATTTAGCTCATTTTCTTTAACTTCAATTTGCTTCAGAGGTGTAAGGGGTGTCGAATAACATCATAAGACTTGAGTCACCCAAGCCAACCTCACCTGCACGTGCACCCTGGTGAATAACGAACGAGGCAATGGCGATAGCGGGGTGGTAGGGTTTTACAGCCTGACTGGTTCGCAACCACCATTTATATGGCGAAAAAGCCCGTCATAGTGATTCGCTTCTGCGGGTCGCGTTTCGGGATCAGCCTGTGCATATCCAGCTGTTCGCAGGCCGGCATGACAGCGGCGACCGGCGATGGATAGTGTCACTCGGTGGTCGCCATTGTTTTTGGATTGTACTGTGCTTACCGTCAGGCATAGTGCAGGCATTTTGCCGTGTTACTATAAAAACAAAATTTGAACGACACATGTATATTTTGGCGCCGAAAGGAGAACTAAAACGAGCATCGAAGAAAGTGTAATTTGAGAACAGGGGTTTTTATCAGGTTTTTTGTTATATGTGTATATGTTTGTTGTTATATGTGGATTTTATATGTTATTCATAATCTAGTGTTATTTAGCTCTGTATTTTGTAATACTGGTGCCTATTTACGTAATATAATTCGCTTTGTGCAAAAGTGAAGTGGATGAGAAATAATACCAAGAAGCATGAATTCTGAGATGCCACAAAAACTTTCTAGAAAGTTCTAACAAAAGGGCCGCCATCTTGTTGGAACATGGAAATGATCGCAAGTCACTTGTAATATTATTATTTACTCAACAATAGCTTTAATAATATAGAAAAATTGATTGTTTATACTTATACTAATATTATAAAGAGGTAAAGTTTGTGAGTTTGTTAGTTTGTGACGTTGTAGGGGGTAATATCTGGATCTACTGAACCGATTTTGAAAATGGTTTTACCAATAGAAAGCCATGTTATTTGTGAGTGTCATAGGCTATATATTAACCCGAAAAATGAAAAGACTTTTTTGTGGAAGTCGGATTTGCAAAGTAAGTCGAACGAAAACGTTTTTTACGAACACTGCCTTAACGATGCGGATATGTGGTTGGAGTTCTATAGTTGTAGAACTTGATATTGCCTACAAAAAAGTCAGCGACAGCATATGTATATTTAAGTCACAAAAAGTAGTTTTTTATAAATATTTACCAACCCAAAAAAGTGGGCACGGGTCAGCTAGTCAAAAATAAAGTTTAAAAAGATTTTGAGTACAGAAAGAAGCTCAGAAATCACCAAAATATACTATTAAATGAAGTACTCGCCAAACTTTTTGACCGCTCTGAATACAGATGCGCAGAACAAATTTATGTATAAATACATATAGTATAATATATTTATACGTGCGGCAATTAATTTTTATTCATACCGAAGACTCCTTACATAATAACTGACACTTATAATAAAAGAAAATCAAGAATTTAGTAACGAGGCGAGTTACTTACCAAGAAGCTGATATAAATAACCAGATATCATTTCCCAGCTCTGACCGGACTCATCCCCGGCGAGGAAACCAGCAAGGAAACCTTGTGATGTGATCACATTTATCTTATCGATAGCCTCCAGAATAAGATTGAGGATTCCTTCCTCCTGGAACAGGTCCTGACGGTTTCGAAGAGCACGGAATTTGTTCTGTTTTTCTTCGTGTTCTGTAAATTAATTTATATTTATCATTTTTTTTATCTATCTCCATAAAATAGATAGGAACGATAGTATTACAACAACTGATTTTAAAAAATGCGATGTGTTAAAATTAACGAAAATTAAAATTATCTGAATATTTCTAGAATTTAGGGTTGTAAGTATTTTTAATGGCAAATAAAAATATAGTTTGTTGTTTCTTGGTTTAGGGAAGGGGAAGTGGAAGGGGAAACGAGGCGGGTCTCCGTCGCTCTCATAGGTTGCAAACGAAAAGGTGGGTCACCTGATGTTAAGTGATCACCACCGTACATGGACACTAACAACACCAGAGGAGTCGTAAGTGCGTTGCCACCCATTGAGGGAAAGGGTTAGAGGAGGGAGAGGGAGAGAAGAGAGGAGAGGGAGAGAAGAGAGGAGAGGGGAGGTGGGCCTCCATCGCTCTCACTGACCGAACGAAACGCAACAATGCAAGCACTGTTATTTCACGTCGGTTTTCTGTGGGAGGGTGGTAGTACTCCGGGCGAGCAGACCCATTCATGCTGAAACCAGTAATAATTTCAGCATAGCTCTACCACCTATAAGAATAATAAAACCTCTAAAATTTGTTAAAAAAAAAAACACCTAGATACGGATACCCTAGTCACCTAGAAGTATAAAATCTACTTTACGACCTATTCTCATACCTAGCAAATATACATTTAATATTTCATAAAACTCGGTCCAGCCGTTTCGGAGCAGTTCAAACACAAACACTGTGACACGTGATTTATATATGTTATATTGGAGGGAATAGTGGCTTGAACCGGTAGGTAGTGTGGTCAAATCACTTGTTCTTCACCTCCATTGATTGCGGATTTAATATAAGGAGAGATGTGGACTGTATTTTTAGCGGTCTGCGAGGGCAAGAGTATAACGGACACACGCTCAATCGCGGGATTCAAAGGTGTACAAGCTGGGAATAAGAAAACATACACACTTACTTGGCAGGGGTGCGGCCATTCAATCACTCTTGTTTCATGGCGCCTGATAAAAACGGTATAGCGTCCGTTCACAAAATATACATATTTTCAATCTCGGCGCGGACGATCACAATGGCGCGTTGATGAAGACAAGTGCGCGACTCACACGATGCACACTAGCGGTATGTTTAAAGGAAAAGAATTCTACGCGTGGGAGGAAACAGAAGTTGCCCTCGCAGGTTACGACAAAACTAACTACTTATAAAATAACTACCAATATTTATAGTAAAAATAAAATAATTGTAAGAGATTAAATTGCAAGACAGTAAGAATCTCACCCATGTCCTCGTCTGGCTGAGCGAAGTAGTTGATAAGATCCTCTAAACACATCACCATTTCACCCAAATTCACAGACGCGAAGAACATCGAGTGACGCCTGTTCTCTTGTAAAGTTTCCAGACCACTACCCAAGTGGAGTAATTCAATTTATTATTTATCGTCCACGTCAATCGTTTTGTTCAATATAGCCGAATGTTTGTATTTGAGCGTAATATAATCAAAAGTTTAATACAAAGCGAACTTAAGATATTATTCCCTCGTTCCATTTCAAAATAAGCTATAATATCCTAATATTTTACGTTATTTTTCAAGATTTTCAAATTTTATACGTGCAAAATATGAAGATCATACAAAAAACTAAAAACCTTATGAACACTTGAACTTCGTTCTCGGTATATAAAAACTGGAAATCTTAATGGTTAGTAATATGTAATGATTACAAACGTACGTTATTTGGCAAAAAAAAAGTTCAAATAAAAAAAAAACAAATACGACCCAATACAAAGTAAAGATATGCAAATGTGTGCTGTGTAATTTGTGCTAAAGTGTACTACACCTATACTATACAAATCGGAAGTGAGAAAACAATTCAATACATGTCTTTTCTTTATTTGTCAGCCGATTTTCTTCACTCCTTTTTTCTTTAGTAGCTATTGACAAACTTTAGTTTTATCAACGAACAAAAAATGGAAATGCTATTTTTTCTCTATGGCCGAAGTTCGACTACAGTACGAGGACTCGTCTATACCAGGAGAAAGGTTAAACAGACGCAATATTCTAGGATATGACACTTCATACAACATATAAAATAATAATATCAAAACAAATACTAATAAACAACCAAGAAAATCTAAGTTAAAGTCTATTCTAAGACTTTCAAAAGTATAAACACAATCATAATAAACCTAGGTGCAATGATCGATGCCGAAAGCTACAATGGGCGACCCGGAGTTAATAACTTTCGATAATAAAATGGACAATAAACTCTTTTATTTTGTTCCTGACGTTCCCACGATCACTTTCAAGTAAAAGTGAAATCACCCGACGCTCATTGGCACTGTTCTTTAACATAGCCGCGTAGAGGATTGTGTATAATTTTTGTATTTTTCTAGATCGAATGTTAAGCACCTATTTTTTTTATTGATTTCGAACAAGAATCGAGTGCAGAGTATCGTCCAAAAATATTGCTACTGTCTAAACATTCAGCCTGTATAATTTGAAGAATAGCCCACTTACTTTATAAACTTAGTGAATAGTGACGAGCACTTCCTAATGACTCGGGCAGTTCTCGACTCCTCCTCCTGGGACCTAGAGAAGTCGAGACCATCGTCCATTTTACCCTCTTCGTGCAGGATTGCTTGCTTCTCCTCCACTTTACCAACGCCCTTTTTCTTTGTTTCGTACGACTGGAAAATATGAATAAAGATGAAATAATATTAAATCCTGTATACGAAATCGTTGCAAATAAACAGTGAATGAGTCATCGATCATGGGAACGCATTATAGGGATTCCAAGAATAGGCAGCCTTGAACGAACGTTTAACCAAAAGTTCATCTCATGTTAAATGATGGTATGATATAAGATTCTAGGCCTAGAGCGGACTGGGTGTCAAGCATGTGGAACAACCCAACAGGTGCTTGGCCAAATATTCTCAATCGATGATGGTAGCTAGCCAAACGGACTTCAAAAAGCCCTACCACCCACCACCACATCACCTTAAGTATAATACTTCGAATACGAAATTCCTCCTTTTTTTGCGAACCTTTTTTTTTTAGTTTCTTTGAAATAAGTTCCTAGTTGTTATGCATTGTAGGAGAGCTAAGAAAACGGTAATGTTTTTAAAATAATCTACAAGCCAAGTTTCGTAACGTTTTTTTTTTGTTTTTTTTGAGGCATTTTAGAGGAAAAATATACCGATATATTATCGTTTTTCGTCTCGCATTTTTTAATTTGGACCGATAATTGTTGTTTTAATATTGATAAATAACCAGTGTTTGTTTTTATAAATCACGAGAAAAAATGAGATTTAAATCGATACTTTTTTTACAAATAAATTTTTAATGTTGCATTTTTGACTTATTTCGAAAAAATCTAAAAAACATGATTACTCGAGAAGGGTTCACTTTAGCGTAATGCATATGGGGGTTAAAATTATCACAAATAGTCACCCCTATTACCTCCTAACAGGAATATGTTGGATTACCAATAACCCTGTATAGATAGCGTTATAAATTGCGTTTAAAATTAGGTATAAATTAGGAGATAAACTTATACCATTTACGACTTTTCTGTGAACATTTTTCAGATTTATAATCCTGTAGTACATTATATATATATATCATATACTTTAACCAGCGTGTATCGTCATCATTATCATTATAAAACTTTTTTATATAAATCGATTGTTGACGTTCAGATCTCAGTTAATTAATAGTATCGAGACTCCAACTTTTTGGTAGTCATGCACGTGAACGTCAACAAAAAAGAAAAAGGTGTCAGCCATTCATCTGTTTTTCATCAAACTATCGAGGCGATCATGTTATAATCAGCAGCTGAATCATCAAATAAATCTATAATATCAATATTCGTGGAAGCTCAGCGGCCAGCTGCAACAGAAAGGAGATCACGAGGTACGTGCATTGTATCTTTAGTGTTGTTAGCTGGATCTGAATGAAAACTTTTAAAGGTTCTCGAAGACCCTTCGTGGTCCCCCAGAGTAGTAGAAAGCCATCATAAGTATTTCGGCGGTGCGCATGCCACACAGCGTTATTAGTGTAAACACCCCAAAACTCCTCCTTTCAAGTTCATTAGAGTATGTCTACTTTTCTCTATTATAATATATATAATATATTATATTACACCCCAAAATATATATTTTGCCAAATAACATCTAAGACTTGAGACATCCAAGCCAACCTCACCTGCACGTGGTGCACCCTGCTGAATAACGAACGAGGCAATGGTGAAAGCGGGGTGATACGGTTTTACAGCCTGACTGGGTCGCAACCACCATGTATGTGGCGAAAAAGCCCGTCATAGTGATTCGCTTCTGCGGGTCGCGTTTCGAGATCAGCCTGTGCATATCCAGCTTTCCGCAGGCCGGCATGACAGCGGCGACCGGCGATGGACATTGGACAGTGTGTCACTCGGTGGTCGCCATTGTTTTTGGACTGTACTGTGCTTACAATCAGGCACAGTACAGTCACTTTGCTGTGCTACTATAAAAATATATATATATATTCTCTGTCCTTATCTCTTGTATATTCTCCGTTGCGTAGATAGGAAAACTAAGGAAACACAACAGACATGTAGATTGTAGATAGACTGTAATATTGTCATGCCCTTGCAGACTGGTTGATACGTGTTAACTTATAGTATATTGAATATCTCAATCAAACAATTGAAAGGTGTTTTGTGACTGTAAGAGCAATATACCAGGTGACTGCTTAAAGGTCAACATCGTTCAATCGTGTGGTAGTCTTAGTTCCTACAGACAGACACGAAAAGCGATTTTTTTTATAATACATGTAGCTATAGACTTTTCAATCAGTGTTACCTTGTAAGACAGCCACAATCCTGTTTCCGAATGTTGAACGATGACGGTAGAATCACCATATTTGATGATCGGAGCTCCGATCACCTCCAAGTCTTTGTCTTCCAAGACTTGTTTCTGGTCATCTTTTTCGAGACGTAGGCAGAATGCACACGATGCTGTTGTCGCTTCTTCCCTGTAATAGATTTTTTTAAATATTTATGTCATAAAAAATCAACAAATATAATAGTGTCTTATCGATTTATTTTACACAGACACTAGAACTCCAAACAATTCTAAATTTTATTGTAGTCTAGCTAATACCTGAAAAAAAAAGTAGTGCGTGGAGTCCCTCCACGCGGAAGAAAGGAAACTTCGTAATGTGGAAATGAAAATAGGAAGGGGTAGAAATTGATTTTTAGTGAAATCATACTGTTTCTTTAAGACAAACTTTATTAATATTGCTTACAATTCATAGTTCATCGCATCTTTTAATTATGATTTTCGAGTGGAGAAATATCCAAATCTAAGTAAGATACGAAATGTTTGATTATTTTTCTCACTCTGTCTCTTTCTATTCCCCCTCTCCAGGAGCGTTGAACGTTTAACGCAACAGTGCTATCATACCCCCTCCATGGTAGCGTTAAAAGTTTAACGCAACCTTCTTGCAAATCGCATTAGAAGTTTCACTTCAAAAACATGGTTATACACCGCTTGCCTCACATTTACACAGCAAGAAAAAATACATTGTAGAACGCGTAGTTTTTTAAAGCTTTAATAACTTCATATTAAATGAAGTTATAGTGACATTTTTTTTACATACGGACCTAGTGACGTAGACGTAAAATAAATAAAAAACGAAATCTATTGAGTAGTTTTTGTATGAGGCGTGTATAATGGCAGACCTTTATGATTTTATTTATATACTAGCTGAACCCGCAGCTCCGCACGCGTTTTTTTTTAATCGTATTAAAGAATCTATAAGAATTATGAGACTATGTACAATTACAGAAACACTCTTTAAAAACAATTGTAAGTACAACGCGCACGCGCACGCCACTAAAAGAAACATGTAACGTGTACATTAGAAATTAAAATATAAAGTGCGTGCCAAATGAGGCTTGTCATCAGAGGTGGGATCGACGATCAACTAACAAAGGATAATTTTTCGAAGTATAAACTAAAAAGGGTTATTGTCCATTTTATTATCGAAAGTTATTAACTTCGCGTCGCCGCTCGCAGGTTTTGTCAAAGGTCATTTAACCTAGGTTTATTTAGATTTGTATCCATACTTTTGAAATGCTTAGACCAAACTTTAACTAAGGTTCTCTTTGTTGTTTATTAGTACTAGTATTTGTTATGATATTATCATTTTATATGTTAAATGTGACCATGAATTATCATATCCTGGAATACTGCGAGTGTTTAACCTTTCACCTGGTATAAACTGACCTGCTGACTAAATAAAGTTCGTTCTGATCGTTGACACCAAGGTACCGTCCCGTGGTGATGTGTCGGATCCGCATGGGGTGGTACCAGTTGATGAACCCGCCGGCCCACTTCGTGCGCGCCAGCTCCAGCCGCCACAGCGAACGCGCTTGCGACATCACAGAACCGCCTTCATACACCACGATACTATAAAAAAATACATAACCATACATATCTATATTAATGTTTTAAAGCTGGAGGGTTTGTTTGTTTGGTTGAACGCTCTAATCTCAGGATTTGTCTTTGTTTATAGTATATAAATACATTAACTCATAGTTTTATAACTGCTCTTCAATATTTCCCGACATATCCATATTCTAAAACCGGGCTGATCAATTATATGTCACTTACTTCAGCCCTCCGTCCTTGGTCCAAGTACTGGGTATCGTGAGACACTCGTCACCTCCGTGGAAGAACCGCAGTACATCACCTCCGAAGACGTAACCCACGTACTTCATACGCGATATGCCAGTACCGTACGGCTGCACTGACCAGTGGGTCACGTGGAAAGATGCGTTCACTATAGACACTTCGTTCTCCTTTGTGGTGTGCTAGAAGAATTGTATCAGTTATCAGAAGGAAGGTAATTATATATTGAGAAAAATGTTTTTTTTTTGTTTGACGAGTACCACGTGATATATCTAGATTTTTTTTTAATGTCATGGGTGTCAAACGAGCAAGTTGGTGACCTGATGTTAAGTGATCACCACCGTCCAAAGACACTAATCAAGGGAGTCTAGTGGGAATGGGAGGGATGGGGAGGGGAGAGGGAGGGGTGAGGGAGGGGAGAGGGAG
>MU159829.1:753257-769863 GCA_015888305.1 Antheraea pernyi | reverse complement strand
GGGCGAGGGAGGGGAGAGGGAGGGGAGAGGGAGGGGAGAGGGAGGGGAGAGGGGATGGGAGGAGGCCTCCTGTGCTTTCACTGACCGAACGAGACGTAACAATGTAAGCACTGTTACTTCAAGTCCGTTTTCTATGAAAGGATACTCTGGGCGAGCCGACCCATTAATGCTGAAACCAGTGATAGCTTCAGCGTGACTCTACCACCTACAAATCAAAACTTTTGCTAAGGATCATCGTAGTGTTATGTGGAGATGTAAACTAAAATCAATTAATGTCAACATTGGAAATGACGAAATTTAATGAAAAAACATTCCATATGAAACACCATGATCTGATGATGTAACAGGTCACATTGTCACATAGAAGATTGTATGCTGAGGATGTTTACTATCAATAAATACACATTCAAGACCACAGTGAAACGAAATACATATAATTTAGTTTTATCGAAATTTTATGAGACGTTTAAATTAGAAAAATTGGCATACAACAAAACCATTTCCCATACATTAGATTTCTGATACAATCTCACCGATAGGATAAATGACAATCCCTTTTTTCGTTCGCTGTGGGGCCAAGCGGAAGCCGCCATTATGCTCTTGCCCTAAATTCAAATCATAAACCACGCAGTTACACATATAATTTATTTTCACTTGAATATACATTGTATAAAAATATTTCTTTCCGCCTCTCGTTAGCTCTAACATAATAGTTTCTCCAACCTTTGATTGTCAACGCATTTGCTCCTGTACTTCTTAATTCAATCCTAATTAATTCTCAATAAGGTTATTAATCAATTTATTTATTTATCCTGTACTTTACACCCGAGACTATATCAATCACATTGTCCCTAATGATTTTTTTTCGAACTGGCTACGCTATTGGCCTAGCTATTTATCGCACTGTGAAGATGTGGAATCACCTCCCAGCCAGTGTGTTCTCTTCCTCATATGATATGGGGTCCTTCAAAAGAGGCGTCAAGAGGCACTTTTGCAGATCGGCGTGATAACGACTGCAGTTGCTTTTTAAGACCGACAGCCGTCGATATTTTATAGACTGTACTGTACTTTCCACTAGGAACTGTGCAGTCATTTTGTCGAACCAGTTAAAAAAAATCAAAGCAAGCTTCATCGGACTACTTTGCCGCTAACGAATTATGTATTAATTCCCTAAGCAACTGTAGTTGATCAAGTGCAGACAATCTACACCTGGGCCATGTGATTGATACCTTGCCGTGTATATTAATAGGTGGAATAATTATTTTTCTGAATTTTCCCCTCTCGGTTCGGTTAGGATAGATTTGCGAAATAAAGCCAGCGCGAGTCGGCCGCGGCAGTAATACGTTAGTACCTTTATTCTACGACCAAATAAAACACTAACAACTTGCTTAAGGCGTATCGTTTGTATATTTATCTGTTGTTAGAAGCAGCTATTAATATTTCTAGTACTTTGAGTTTCGATCTTAAAGATATCAGTCTCAGAATAGAGAATATAATTTTTTAATAATATTTGATTAAAAGAAAAATTAAAACTTTAAATAACTTTATCAACAATATTTAATTTCCCATTTTTTTAATCTGGTACGACTTATGCCCGGTTTCTGAGATACTCGGTTAAACTACCAATAGTAGTATTGACTCAATAAAGTTATCCATAAGATAAACTGTCAAATGACTCGTTGAGTTTTACTGACACTGATGATTGTGTGTTCAGAAATACAATTTGATAAGTTATCGAACCGATAACGATATTGAACAGATAAGTTACAATTAAAGTACCTGAGAAACCGGGCATAAGTGACTTAACCGTAGTTGATGGTAACACTACGGCAATCCAAAACCGCTACGGCAAGTACCGTTATCGACAACCCATTAGCAGTTGTCGCTGTGATACCGTCTGTAAGCCTATTGACAACTTTTAACCCAATTATAGTCAATATGACAAGTTTCCACGAGATAATAGCGACCAATTGGATATCAAAATAAAAAATGCTTCATTCGATTTAGGCCCTAAGAAGACGCTTATGAACGTCAAAACTACCATCGGTTCGGACAAAAAACACAGGTTTATCTTTTTACCGTCCATATTTTTAAAATTCATTTAAGTTACAATAGTTTTAGTGGATACACCTTCAATCAACAATAACTAGATAAAGGATCACGTACAAATCGAAGCCGTCCGCGTAAATATATACTTATATTTTGTTTACTAAGAAAAGGAGAAAAAAAGTTTTAAAAATGTTTTAAGTTCAACCTAATTACAACCATAACACCTTGTAATAAAATCACAAATGTTCAAAATATTGTCTAATACTTACGATAAAACGAGGAAAGTAATAAATTATTCCCCTCACAAATGAAAAGATAACATAAACAACATTTAGTGTGAATTCAACCTTAACACGTAATCAATAAAGTGCGTTTTTCCGTTATTGTGCGTGTTTGTGTCTGGTGAGGCAAATATTTGTATCGCAGGTTTAAAATCTGTAATTTTGTTCAAAATTTGATATTATTTGTTAGTTTAAAGCTTAAAATATAACTTATTCAACATGTATTTAGCGAAAGCAAGATACTCCGGCCGTTAAATTACTTTTTCGGGTATTATTTTTGCATCTTTTGAATACACTGCGGCATGTGAAACAGGCTTACGTTGGCTGTGTTTCAAACAAACTAAACAAAATAAGGGCACACATTTCAAGTGAGCTCTTATTTACCGAGACATATTTTTCGCGACGACCCGTTATCTAGTTATTGTTGATCAAAGGGATACACAGAAACAGGTGTCCATTCGTCATAAATATTCATTAACCCTTCGGCTGAATTTTAAGACCCAGATCTCAAAATGGTGCATACTGTTTTTTTTTTTAATTTGACGTCATCGTAAATTTTGAGTTTCACGGTTTAGTAAAAAAATATAGTACAAATATATAAAAAAAAATCAAAAACACTTTTTACATAAAAAATATGACCAGGTATATATTTTAAACTTATGCTGCCAACAATCTATTGATCTGTGCCTCGTGAGATCTACATTTGTTTGTATGGAGTTTAACCCATTACGGTGTTATTACAAAAAACTTAAATACGTATTGAGTACTTGTTTTAAAAAGGTTTCGAATTAAATGCACCGCGGTCGCTGAATGTCCGCCATCTTGCTCTTTTGTCTCGCTTTGGTTACGTTAGACTTGCGAAAAAGGATAACGCGAAGTTGGCTCGGGCGACGAAGGTGCATTATTACCAAGCATTTAACTTTTTTGTAATAACATGGTTATGGTTTTGGAGAGACTAGGCGTTAATGCAGGTATAATTTAAAAAAATTAACTTACTAAATATCTCTCGGTCGCGACAGACACGAGGATAAGGTCGTCGCCCACTCGAACTTTCTCACCCTCCGACCTGTCGTGTTGCGAGACAAATTTGAATTAATTCCTCTTGTATACTTCGAAAGATTCCAACCCATTGTTATTTGAACTTTATCGGTTCACTTTCACGATGTAAATTGGTGTATTAACTTAAATTATTATGACTTATAATATACGTGAAGAAACAACTGTGTTCCCCTTTGGTGCTGCTTTTCTTCTTTTATTTTTTTGAAGTGAAACTTCTTTAGGCGCATGAGGGTAAAATTTTTACAGATGTAACGTCACGCAGGTATGCAACGGAAGTGACGTCATTTGCAGTAAACGCAGATTAAATAAATAAAAAAACTTTTTATTCTTTTTTCTTGTTTCTATAAATATAAACAAGACTTATAAATTAGTTCGCCAAAGAAGTTTCACTTCTGACATGTGTACTTTGTAGCACGCGCTTTTTTAAAATTCATTTACTGATGTGTTTAACGTAACTTCTTATTTTTACACTTTATCAACCTTCATGTTTTTATATTATGTGTCTACACATTCCGTTCAAGGTTCGATCTCGCTCCGGTCTCGGTCCGATCGAATCTCGCTGTGTCTACACTACTAGTTCCACAGTAGTCGCATCAGTCTGTCTCCGGTCTCGATCCATGGTCGACATAGGACGTTTCTCCAAATAAACGAACTAAAAAGGTCGGCTCATCTTATTTTGGCCGTACCGTGAAGCTGTGGAACAATCTCCCGGGAACATGTTCCCTCCTTCCTATAACATGGGGTCCTTCAAGCATAACGTGAAGAGACATTTACGCAGGCCAGCATGACTACGGCGACCGCCGGAGAAGGGCGTATCTCTCGGTGGTCGCCGTTGTTTTTGGACTGTACTGTGCTTAACATCAGGCAAAGTGCAGTCACTTAGCCGTGCTATAATAACAAAAAAAATAATCCGATAAATTTCTAATAATATATAAAATATTTATTGAAAATTATAACGTCTCCCTGGAATCCAAGAAAGACTGGAGGTGAAACAAAAACGTATTCACACTGTCGTTACAAAACATGACAGTTCGATCTCGCTCCAGTCAAATATTCTTTTGCGACTAACCGGTACTAGAGCGATACGATAGTGAGAATACGTCTTTCTTATTTAAGAATATTTTACCGGACTGTGACTGGAGCGAGATCGAACCGCGAACGGCATCACAGTGTGAATCGAGCCTTACACTGCCTTTTTCATTATTCTTTAATCACTAACGAGTGTTATTTATTATTAAAAAAGGGGCATATAATTTACCTACCTCTGTTTACTAGCGGGATGTAAAGTCCACCAACAAGCTTCGCCCTGGGAATGCTCTTGAAGACCCACGTCGAAGGCTAACTTATCCTGAGACGATGACGTGGACAAGCAAGCTAGGTACTGGAAAAAAAAACATTATTTTAATTATTTTTGCCGGACAGTTTTTTTAAACCAACGTTCTAGTAGATTATTCCTGCCATCGTCGAGTAGGTTATATTATAACACAGGTTATGTTACAAGTTTCTTTCGATCATTTCTATGAACTTACAAAATGGTGGCAGTCTTGTTAGAACTTTCCAGGGAGTTTTTGCGACAAGTCAGGATCCATACTCTATGGTATTATTTTCCATCCATTTCACGTCGAATAGGTTATATTATAACACAGGTTATGTTACAAGTTTCTTTCGATCACTTCTATGAACTTACAAAATGGTGGCAGTCTTGTTAGAACTTTCCAGGGAGTTTTTGCGACAAGTCAGGATCCATACTCTATGGTATTATTTTCCATCCATTTCACTTATCCATAATAACCAAATTATATTGCGTAAAACGCCACCAATACTACCAAGTAAAGTAAAAAGTATTTATTTAACAAAATGATGTTACATGGCACAAAAATAACTGTAGATTCCCGCACTAGGAACTGAACCCTGTTTCGCGGGTAATCATTCAAAACTACGTTACATAATGTATAGACTGTTAGTGCCGTCAGTGGCTTACTTATTGAATGAAAGAGATTAATAGAATGTAAAACATATGTATATATATGTATAAAAAGTATAAGTATAAAAAGTATAGAGACAAATAACACAAGATTATGAATTAAAGTATAAAAACCGCTATAGAATTCTAAGATCCCGCCAAAAACGGCATCCGACATTGTTAATTAATAAAGAAAAGAGGAACGCTGGCCCTAACATAACTGCCACAATAAATTCATAGGTGATATGCATTCGATTAAGTTGAGATTAGTAACTAGCGAGAGGAGTATTAGAAAATACACTATCATGCTAGAGCTTCATCACAATATTATCTATACGTATAGTAAGAAAGCTAAACGGTTTGTTTGTTTGGTTGAACACGCTAATCTCAGGAACTACTGGTCCGATTTGTTTATATGTACGAATTCCTTCAGTGTTAGATAGCTCATTTATCGTGGAAGCCTATATATACTTTAGGCTAACGCTAACACGCAGTGGAAGCTTTTGAAGAGATATGAAACATTCTTCATTGGTGCTCTGCTTAGCGTGATTATATGTATATGCCTATAGCTTTCCTCGATAAATGAGTTTTCTAGCACTGTGAGAATTTTTCAGATCGTATCAGTAGTTACTGAAATTAGCACGTTCAACCGAACAAACTTTTTTTTTTCGAACTGACTACGCTATTGACCATGCAATGTCTTAACAGCTTCACCGGACTACTAAGGCGAGCGCTTAAGACACTCAGCCGATTTTATTTTGACAAGCTCAAGGGTGCACGGCACACCTCGGCTTTGGCTGTTGCCTGATACATGCAATTCGCGACCTATCTGAGCTAAGTTAAGCTAACTATTCATACATATATAAGTTGTTGAAACATATATGTGTACCAAGCATATATACCTCAACAAATCTTATATATATTTCGTATCGGATAATACCGAACAAACAAACCCTCCTGATTTGTAATATTAGTATACATTCCATTTAGTTTGTTTCAGAGGTTTAGTTGTAAAAATTCCCCAAATGGACAAAGACAATCACTTACGCATTTATAGTATAAATAATGTGTATTTCAAATTAATTACAGATCTTACCATATCGCTATTCAGATGTCGCAGAAGTATAGCATTGCCGTATAACAGAGTTCTGTGACCGGAGCCGGTGCCTTTGCCCTGAAAAATTACATATTTGTTTGTAACTTGTGAATCTTTAAAAATGAATTTGTACCAATCGAAACTTGTTAAATATTGTAGTTCAGTAGTTAGTTCTTGTTCATTATAGTTCAGTAATTATCAGTGTTTTTTTTGTATATTTATAACTATGTATTTATAAACTTATAGGGAACTTTATCAAATGCCTTCAGACATGCCCGTACTTTTTATACCCTTACCTTTTATATTAAGATCTATAAAGTATTCCTTAGTCGTGTAAGTGCTTCTTCCCTTTTGCATAGAGACTGTTTTTGATTTGAAATCACCGTGAAAGTGTTTTTCCTATTACAACTTTGTTCATAAAGTTTTATATTGCCATAGCTTTATAACTTAGAATGAATAATTTTTTAAGTTATCAGTTTTCAATGAGAATATCACCATAATTTTACACACTATATAGTGTTAATAATAATATATATATACAGTTAAATCAAATCAAATCAAAAGATCCCTTATTGAATTTAGGCCCTGAGAAGGCGCTTATGAACGTCAAAGCTACCACCGGTTCGGGCAAACAATCCAGCCATCGAGAAGAACCGGCAAGAAACTCAATCTGGTTTATCTCTTCATGTTATATATATTTACAAAACATAAATAGTTACGTTCGTTTTTAGTGGATGCACAGAGAGGGACGTCATTTCCAGACGTCAGTATAAACTCTTTATAACGGAACTAATTATATTTATTTCTTATATATTATTTAATCAATAACAATTAACAACAACATGAGTCTCTAATATCAGTTTGCTTCCTTTTCTATTTCACGTATCAGAGAAACTCTTTGAGAGATCTCTGCAACTCTTGGATTGCATTTAACTTAGTATTTGGTTGACTATAGTTTTAAGCAATACATATTACAAAAATGAACGATATAGCTACAATTAAATCTCATAATTTATATTCACTAATAGATACGTAAGAACAATTGTAGAAACTGTACACAAACAAAAGCAAACATAAAAATAATCTATACTTCAAAGGAATGTACTGAACTTATGATATTATATGTCACTATTAATAATTAAATATTATTGTGTATGCTACTTTGCACATCCGTTTGGAATTGATTAAACACCACTACGACGCGAGCGGAAGAGTCAACACCGATCTGAAGATGCTCCGCGATGGAGCGAAACACGTTTAGACGTAGTAGTCACAGAGTACGTTATATAAATAAAGGGCGCACTCGTTCTTTCCAATCAGCGCCTCTATAATACGAGTTTCGAACTAATATCTGTTGGTTATAAATGAACATTTATAGCTATGTATGGATGCATATAGCGGTACTGCGTAAATCGTATACAAGTTTTTTATCATTTTTATTTGTAATGAATATATTCATCGTAAGGCAAATCTAAATCCAAGTATGTATATGCATGCAGAGGTCAATGGTTATAAGTAGATCCGAAGATAGATAAAATTATTTGTGGGAGGCAAGAAAATTTAAAGGAGCACACTCTCGTAACAGATACGTAAACAAAGTGAATGAAAACAAATATTAGAAAGTTGTCAGTTTGAAATGTCAAAATGAATTGTCGTCCACCATCTTTTGTTATCAAATTTGCCAAAAAAATTATATAACAGTGCCATCTAGGGAGTGGATTGATAACCAAAAATAGACGAGCCTTTTCCATACAAATCCGATTCTGAGAAGTGAAAATAGCGTGGTAGTAGTGTTCAATCAATTCCAGGGGGAAGTGCAAAGTAGCGTCCACTAGAATATTTAGTGGTGGATTTTCCCGCAAAGTAACGCCCTTTTCAATCAAATACAATTAATCCTATTACAAAATTAAATTATTTAGCAATATTATTCTACTAAAAACATGCTAGAATATAATTCAGTACATTAAACTCGTTCCATTCGCACCATTATACCATATAACAGTATTTACAAACACGAAAACGCATATATTTGCAAGCATTCTTTGAAAAATATTCGCGCTAAGCTCCAAAATGTAAAACTCAAAATTTACAATGAAATGGAATGTACTAACACTTCTTTTTTCAATACTTCTCTCACTATTAGTTCTAAAAAAATATTAGAAATAATACGTTTTTTTACGCCGTATTGTTGTATCGAATGTTAGTGATAACAGTTACATGTACATTAGAGTATGACGTCATCGCTCGTCGGCCATTTGTAAATACGAAATTTATTTCTAAAATAATATAAATATTCACTTATATTTCAATCATATTTCTTATAAAAACATGACAGTAACAAAAAATAATTCATTTTTACAATATAAAGTATAATTCATTCAATATTTACTGCAGTTTTATGGCCACTAGGTTAGAAACAAAATGGCCGACGACGACGCGCTGTCAAAGTCACCTACACCATAAAACAAAAACCGAATATCAATTTCAAAACAACCAATCATAAATTAATGTTTGAATGAAACAAAAATCCTTCTCCATGCAATTTACCACATCCAGAGACACTCACTAAGTTCTCTTTCCCCTGCAAAAAATTTAAACACGGACCACATGTGTGAAATGGTAATTTTATTATTCACAGGAATAAAAAAAAATGTTAAACACAAAAGTTTTTAATATAAAAAAGGTTGTTTGTGTACATAAAAAAAACATACATAAACGATTTGCACTTGAAATCTTTATATGGACCGGGAAAATTAGAACATACTGTGCATAATGTGATTTAGTCAAAAACATTTGAAAATTATTACGTACGTATGCACGAGGGGTGTGTTCAACTGTTAATTTACAAGATTTACAAGTTATTTAAGGTTACATTTATATAAATAATAGAAATAAATACTTACAGTTTCAGAACCGGCCGCGGTTACCAATTCTTGCAAAGCTCTC
This sequence comes from Antheraea pernyi, assembly GCA_015888305.1. NCBI lineage: Eukaryota > Metazoa > Arthropoda > Insecta > Lepidoptera > Saturniidae > Antheraea > Antheraea pernyi. The sequence continues at coordinate 760,469 of MU159829.1, read as the reverse complement.
ACTGATAAGGCCTGCGGAGTAAATTTGGATTAAAAACTGAGGCATGAATCTGATGCGTTCTAGAACCTTTACATTTGATTCTATTGATCTTGGAATCCGATATATCGAAAATATGATCTTCCACTCTATAAGGATGGGTTATTGGTAGCATGTTCGGACACAACGTCTAGTGACGTATATCGACGTATGTTCAAATCGTTGCCAATGAACCGGAGCATTCGGTGAAGGACAAATTAGTGATGGAACAATAGACTGATGGAAGGCTTTATTCTAAGCCCGCTTGGCTAGCTACCATCCTCAAGTCGATGCGTCTGACTGCGTCGACTGTGTCCAAGTATCTATATGTGTGTTCCGGCGCTTGACAACCAGTTATCATTTAGGTTTAATGTGGTCCATCTTGGACAACGTCGTCATTTATCATCGGGTGAGATTTTCGTCAAAGGCCAAAAACCTTTAGAGTATATAAAAAAAACTTTACTCCCAGAAAATCGACTCCTATAAGCATATGCGTGATACAGATTAGGTAGGATACAACAGTTGTGTCTGAATCAATCATAACCATCATATTACGAGGCGTAACACCACAGTACCGTAGTCCGGTGAAGCTGTTAAGACCTTGGTAGGTCAATAGCGTAGTCAGTTCGAAAAAGAAAAAAAAACACCCCAGTAGCACGCATCGAGAGTTCAAGATCAACAGTAAAACATCCACTAACAAAGCAGGAAAGTAGGGATCCGTTCCTCACTGAATCGACACATTGCTCATGGTGACAAGCCTGACGCAATGACTCATATATAATGTATCGTATTCCGGGGACAGCCAGTATATATCTATATCGAGGTGCTTGAAATAGACAAATGAGAGAAAGGAAACATTGGGATGTAATAAATCATAGTATGGAAGTAGAGAATTACCTAATGCCCCTCTAGCACCAACCATAAGTTAAAGTTCGCAACGTGTTATCTTTGCCGTACCGTAAAGCTGCGGAACAATCTCCCGGCCAGTATGTTTCCTCCTCCCTATGATATGGAATCCATCAAGCGCAACGTGAAGAGACACTTGACCGGCATGACAGCGGCGACCAGCAATGGATAGTGTGTATCTCGGTGGTCGCCATTGATTTTGGATTGCACTGTGCTCCCCATCAGACATAGTGCAGTCATTTTACCGAGTTACAATAAAAAAAAATCTATCGCCAAACTCATACTGCCAACCAGAGAAAGGTTGGCGCATTTACCCTTTTTTGCAATCTAATGATATTTTTTGTTCTCATATGAATTTCTATTCTTAATTTAATTAATGAAATGAGTAGGCTAGAGACTTTGCAACTTTTCTCCTATTTGTGTTTTACGTAAATGCCTACCCTTTCCTTTACTTTATAGGTATTTTCCGGCAGTTGTACTTGAAAGTCAAACTATCTTAAATAGCATCATCACTCAACACCAGGTGCTGGTGCTGCTGAACCATCTATGAAAACAATTCTAAGCTCACCTGTTCAATAACAAAGACGCATTGGGATAGGTCCGGAGGTATGTTCTTGTCCGCAATGTTTTCGAGAAAGCAGTGCCGGTTACCAAACCCCTCTGCTGCCAGGCAGACGCGCTCACCAGTCGCCGTGCATGACAGGCAAACCATATCTTCCTGTGGATTTGCGAAATAGTCATTTAAACAACATTTAACTCACCATGTAAAGCAGCCATACTCAACCTGCGACCCGCGGGCCGCATACAGCCAGTCGGGTCTTTGTAGATGGCCCACCCGATTCTACTTTATTTTCAACTATTTTTAAATTTCGTACCCATCAGAAAAACTATGGGCACGCTGAGTAAATTAAAAGTTATTTTATTTATTTAATACCTAAATATTTGCCGTGTTATTACAAAACGTTAAATACATATTGAATACTAGCTTTAAAAAAGTTTGGATACTTACGTATTAAATGCACCGCGCTTGCCAACAGCTTCCGCGGCAAGAGCATGTTATCCTTTTCGCAAGTCTAACCTTTTTTTTTTCGCAAGTCTAACCTTATCTAACTAAACAGAGACAGAAGAGCAAGATTTCAAACGTTCGGCGAGCGCGGTGTATTTAATACGTAAGTATCCAAACTTTTTTAAAGCAAGTATTCAATACGCATTTATTTTTTTTGCAATAACACGCTTGTAGTTTGTGGCCCGCGACACCATGAGTGAAACATGTTTCTGGACCATTTCAAAAAAAGGCTTCGTTAAGCAGATCGCTTCTTGACGCGCATCAAGGCGTATTAACGTCGCGTACTACCCGCGTTGTGTTGTATTCTAATTGAAACGCGTCAGACAGGAGTGTGCACAGTTTGAAACCCGTAAACTTATAAATTTGAGAGTAATATAAAAAAAAACAGCTGAATTGAGGGTAAGTTAAACTTTGATCTTGAATAACTTTTGACCGAGTTGATTTATCAAAAATTGGCTTCAGACCTTTTTTGTAGAGCGTTAAATTATCTACAAAAATAATGAAGGGGTATTGCAATATGATATATCGTTCAGTAGTTATAAAAATCAAAAGAAAAAAAAACTTTTTTCCTGTGTTATTCTTATGGGAAATCGAAAAGTGCGATGCAGACAACCTAAATATTAATATTAAGGGCTCATATTTTCAGAGGCCTATTTTGGCATTAAAACGAAACTTTTGGTTCCGAGGAAAATTTTTTTTTTTTTGAAACGCCCTATTGTACACTCTAGAAGTATAGTCCACATTAAACTTTTTAACTTAAGTACATGCTTAGAACACAAAATTTAGCAGGAACAAGTGAAGGCGTAGTAGGGTCTCCCGCGCTCGTACCTCGTCCCTATTACATCAACGCTGACACGTGTGACAGTGTCATTGGTAGTTGCAGTACAGTCGCATTCAGAATAGTTTTGTCATTGTTAATTACATGTTATTGTTTTTTCCGTTGTGTTCTTTTTATTATTTTCGTAATTTTTTCTCTTTATTGTTACTTCTTGATATTTCCTTATTGTTAGAAGACCCATCGACTCCGACATGTGATGTTTCTATGGAAGACGTTTCCCTACTATAAATAAATGTTTATTTCAAATTGTTTATTTACTATAAATGTATTTCATTAACAATAACGTTATTGTAGCGATACCTATAATACCTACACAGTATATGGATCAGGATATACCATACAGATAGAAATACTGTATAATACAGATAATTTAATTAAAATACGCGATCACCCAAAACTCACCAATCATGTGATTAAACGTTATCTGGAGTTAATTATAACTGACAAATACATGATGTGGCAAACTATTAATGTTTTAGCTTTGTCTATTACTCTATTGTTCAGCTGCTATTATTCATTTCTAGTTTTTATTGTTATTTTATTACTCCAGTAATCATTCCATTTTTATTGTCTATTAATTTTTTATCTCTAATCCTTTGCAAATATTCTATAAGTATGTATATATGTATATGTCCGCCAAATTTCAATAAATAAGTTTTCTTGAATTAGCTGTCAAAACGGTTACAAGACGACACAATCTGAGTCATATTTTCATTTCATATACAAAATCTTCTGAAAGTTGCAATGTAGTCCTTATAATGCCACATCCCTATTATTATTATTTTTTATATTATAGGAGGCAAACGAACAGACGGGTCAGCTGATGGTAATTGATCACCGCCGTCCATAGACACTAGCAACACCAGGGGAGTTGCAAGTGCGTTGCCCGCCTGTGTTTGGGGGGAGGGAGGAGTGGGGGAATGGGGAAGAGGAGATGGGCCTCCGGCGCTCTCACTCACCGAACGAAACGCAACAATGCAAGTACTGTTACTTCACGTCGGTTTTCTGTCAGAGGATGATACTACTCCGGGCGAGCCGACCCATTCATGCTGAAACCAGTAATAGCTTCAGTGTGGCTCTACCACCGACAATGATAATGGAATGAAATAGCTTTTTCAAATTAATCTGAACAATGGAACGATTCGGATGTGAGAGTGACCCACTCAAGCCTACGGATTCCATTTGTAACAATAATTTACTTTCGCATAGGGTTGTCCAGAAGAACGGTTTAATTTTTTTTATCGCAAAATTAATACAAAATGAATACTAATCATTTCAAAAGAGGTAGAAGATTCTTGTTCTGCAATGACTCTAAGTGATATTTCATATGTATATGTATTTTATACTAAGGAAAGTAATTTCCGTTTAAAAAAAAAGGTTTTTATTTCTCATGTAAAGCATATGATAATATTATTCTGATATGTATATTATAATTATTAAATGTAACTTATGATAATACATTTCAATAATAATATTTACAAAAACAAAACCTTAGTATTTTTAAAACCATAGGTAATGGATGACATCCGACTCGCTGCAAAAGGAATAATTTCAGAAAGTTGGCTGCATTGCTATACGCAGATTTCAAAGTATTGGGCACTACACAAGTGTAATAGACACGTATACAAGCCTTTATTGTCAATTCCTTTTTGGGGGCACGCTAATTTTCGAAAATTGTAAGGCCATAGTTTTTTTACGACCTCTAGTACAGAGAAAAATCACTGCGCAACATGGTAACTGTTCAAGAAAGATGGATAAGATTTCGTATTTGGATAACTATGACTTATTAAAAAAAATCCAACGACAACAACAACATTAACAAATTTTTTTTTAAAGTTTATGGCAAGTCTTCGATATTTTCAAAATTCCCTTTAAGGTTACTGCGTGCCCTCGTTTGCCCCCACAAAAAGCCCTGCATATATAAACTAATACTATGAATGCAAAAGTAGGAATTCAACGATTTTTAAACAAAAACGCGTAATTGAGTAATATAGAATTGACAACCCTAATAAAGTAAACTTCCTGCTACTAATTGTGGGGTTCCTTTCACGCGAAACCTTTTATATTCCAATCTATTTTTCACAATTTTCACTGTCACATTTCGTTTTAGGGAAAGGTAAACATCACCTTTAAATATAAAGGTGAATTTATATGAATTACATATATCAATGCACTCTGTATACATACGTCCGATTAAAAAATGTGGACATCACAAAAATTGCTGGACTCGACGGTATTCCGCCTTTCTTTATTCGTTAACGTACCGAATGTCTAGTTAAACAAGTTAGTATTAATAATCTATACTAATATTATAAAGAGGTAAAGTTTGTGAGTTTGTGACGTTGTAGGGGGAATCTCAGGAACTACTGGTCCGATTTGAAAAAATCTATTTGTGATATATAACTGAAACATCGAGAAAGGTTATACGCTAAGACCAATAGGAGCGGAGCACTATTGAGGAATGTTTCAAAATCGGGGTATTTTTTCCTCTTGCGAACTTCCACTACGTGTTAGATTTAGACCAAAGTACATATTCCACGCGGAGGAAGTCGCGGGCAGAGGCTAGTTTTTAATAAATCTTTACAAGATGGTGTTTTCCCTTCTCATTGGAAAATAACTAACATATATAAGTTAGGTGATAAAAAGAGGTTGAAAACTACCGCCCAATAAGTAACCTGAGCACCTTTGCAATAGTTTTTGAAAGTTTAGTATACGACCATCTTTACAATCATTTTCGACATAAGATCAGTTCAAAATAACATGCTTTTGTTTCGGGACGCACTACGAGCTTCAATCTATTTGAACACACAAGTCATTTATGTCAATATTTTAGTGAGAAAATACAGTGGCATCGACGCCATTTATATCGACTTTTCAAAGTCCTTTGATCGTGTCAATCACATTTTCCGATATACACGTATTCATTTGTGAATCATGCAATTTCGACTGTATGGTTCACAAATGTATATATGTATGAATAGCTTAGAATAGTTAGCTAGGTCAGACGCGACTTTTTTCAGGTAACAGCCCAAGTCGAGGTGCGCATGCGCCCTTGTGTATGTTACCTAAAAACCAAATCGGCTGAGTGCCTTAAGCGCTCGCCTTAGTAGTCCGGTGAAGCTGTAAAAACCCTGCAGGGTCAATAGCGTAGTCAGTCCGAGAAAAAAAAATCGTGTCAATCACTCTGTTCTTTTGGCAGTAGTATCCAAACTGTGGCCCTTTTACTAGTTAGTTGCACCTCTTTCATAAAGTGTTTAGTTCAAACACATAATATTATCTATTAACTTGCCTTGTAAGAGACGAGTAAACTATTTTTGAAACGGAAGCCTATGAAAGAGGCATATGTTTAGAAAGTAAAAAGCACGGCAAATCTCTCGCAAAACAGACATATTGAGCAAAACTCAGCTCGTGAGTGTTCTTTTAATCCTAATTATTTCGATAAAAATGTGTCTATTGATAACCAAAGCAAAGCTTAAATTTCAATAGAGATCTGAATAAATTTCAATTTTGTATTGTTTATATGAATGACGAGATTGCAGATTATTGCACTAGGGAACTTCTCAAAATTGAATATGAGATATTAGATCATGGCAAACTAGGTAAGTACTCAACTATACTTAGTCTGGCACTAAATACTGTTACAATTAAAAATAAATAAAATATTACATTTGAATTTGGAATGTGTCATTTTTATGTGGTTATTCATTGAGTTTTCTCATTTTGGCGCCAATACATTGTACAATATTTTGCGATATTAAAATGGAGTGGGGTAATAAAGAGAACCGAATCGCTGTGATTGCATTACACAAAGTAGGTATGGAGCCAAATGCAATATTTAAAACTATCCATACGCTTGTTATTAGTAAAATGTTTGTGTACCGGGCTATTAATAGGTACAATGGGACCTCCTCTGTTTGTGACAGAAAAAGATCTGGCCGTCCACGTAGTGTTCGTATGAAAAAGATGATCAAAGTAGTAAGGGAAAGAATTCGAAGAAATCCTATCCGAAAGCAAAAGATTTTATCTCGGGAGATGAAGATAGCACCTAGAACAGTGTCGCGTATTTTAAAAGATGACTTAAGATTTGCAGCTTATAAGAGACGTACTGGTCATTTTTTAACTGATAATTAAAAAAAGAATAGGATGGTAAAATAGAAAAAAACTACTGAAGCGGTACGCAAAGGGAGGTCACAGAAAATGTTTGTTTAGAGATGAGAATTTTTTTACAATTGAGCAACAATTTAACGAACAAAATGACTGTATTTATGCTTAAAGTTCTAAGGAAGCTTGCCAATTATTCGACAGAGTGCAACGTGGGCACTATCCGACTTCAGTGACGGTTTGGTGGGGTATTAGCTATGAAGGAATGACTGAGCCATACTTTTGT